>JAJPUD010006488.1:0-16505 GCA_023553655.1 Myrmecobius fasciatus
CCCACCCCTAGATGACAGGTAATCTAATACATGCTAAATAGGATAAAATATATGACAAATACAATACATGTATACATATCTATACAGTTATCTTGCTGCACAAGAAACATCAGATCTAGAAAGAGAAGAAGAAAAAAACAACCTAAGAAGGAAAACAAAATGCATGGAAATATTCACAGAAAGCATTAAAATGCTGTGTTGTGGTTCACTCTCAGTTCCCACAGGCCTCTCTCTGGATGTATATGACTATCTTCATCGCAGCACAACTGGTTTGAATCACATCATTGTTGAAGAGAACCATGTCCATCAAAATTGATCATCGTATAGTCTTGTTGCTGTGTAAAATGTTCTCCTGGTTCTGCTGATTTCACTCAGCATCAGTTCATGCAAGTCTCTCCAATCCTCTCTGAAATCCTCCTGTTGGTCATTTCTTACAGAACAATAATATTCCATAACATTCATATACCATAATTTATTCAGCCATTCTCCAATTGATGGGCATCTTTTCAATTTCCAGTTTCTTGCCACTACAAAAAGGGCTGCCACAAACATTTTTGCACATGTGGGTCCCTTTCCCTCCTTTAAAATCTCTTTGGGATAGAGGCCCAGTAGAAACACTGCTGGGTCAAAGGGTATGCACAGTTTGATAACTTTTTGAGCATAGCTCCAAATTGCTCTCCAGAATGGTTGGATCCGTTCACAGTTCCACCAACAATGTATCAGTGTCCCAGTTTTCCCACATCCCCTCCAACAGTCATCACCATCATTTCCTGTCATTTTAGCCAATCTGACAGGTGTGTAGTGGTATCTCAGAGTTGTCTTAATTTGCATTTCTCTGATCAATAGTGACTTGGAGTACCTTTTCATGTGACCGGAAATAGTTTCAATTTCTTCGTCTGAAAATTGTCTGTTCATATCTTTTGACCATTTATCCATTGGAGAATGGCTTGAATTCTTATATATTTGAGTCAATTCTCGATATATTTTAGAAATGAGGCCTTTATCAGAACCTTTGGATGTAAAAATATTTTCACAGTTTACTGCTACCCTTCTAATCTTGTCTGCATTCATTTTGTTTGTACAAAAACTTTTTAACTTGATATAGTCAAACTTATCTATCTTGTGATTAATGATGACCTCTAGTTCTTCTTTGGTCACAAATTCCTTACCCCTCCATAGGTCTTAGAGGTAAACCATCCTACATTGTTCTAATTTGTTTATAATATCATTCTTTATGCCTAGATCATGAATCCATTTTGACCTTATCTTGGTATATAGTGTTAGGTGTGGGTCAATGCCTAATTTCTTCCATACTAGTTTCCAATTATCCCAGCAGTTTTTGTCAAATAGTGAGTTTTTATCCCCAAAACTGGGGTCTTTGGGTTTATCAAACACTAGATTACTATTGTCATTGAGTATTTTGTCCTGTGAACCCAACCTATTCCACTGATCCACTACTCTGTTTCTTAGCCAGTACCAAATGGTTTTGGTGACCACTGCTTTATAATATAGTTTTAGTAGATAAAACTTTTAACATAAGATATTAAGCTTGATATTAGGTTGGCAATCAGATCCCAGACGGTTGAAAAAAATAATGTCATAGAACTGATCCTGGAGACAAGATTCACAGAAATAGCTTACAATATAGAGATCTTCTGGAAGAACATGGTAGATTAAAAAAGTTGCTATCTACACATTAGGAAGTAATGTAAAGTAAACTTCCCACAACTTGTGAATGCAGAAAATAAAGACTTGATAACTGAATCTACAGATCATCACTAGTGATTACTCCAAGGTAAGTAATGGGGAAAATTTCATAATTATAATAACAAAAACAGATATTACCAAGTAAAACTATCTTCACATGTGAAGATCAATTTGAATAGTCATGATTATTTCAATACCATAAGAACTTAAATGAGTGATGAAATAGAACATCCCAAAAGTAAAGATCAACCTTTGTTGATCTGTTGTGACACAGTTCCCATGTCTCAGTTTCCCTCAATTGTTCTGCCTTGGTAGCACCCCCCCTTCTGATCATTCAGAGATAATTGGGCTGCAGATTAATGGTCGTTGGCATTCCAAAGAGTCATAAAACCTCCAGATGGCCTATCTCAAATACCTAGACATAACCCTTATCTTTTGGCTTCAGACTCAGTCTCTCCTAGCTTCTTCCCAAACTTATTAGAATTTATGATCCTTTCTCTGTACCCCCAACCTGTCAGAACTGAATTGATAGTCTTTTCCTGGAACTCCAATTCCCTCAGTGGCCTCCCCCTCCTCCTGTCTCTTGAGCTCTTTGTTCCCCTGATTGTTGGGAGCCCTGTCAGAATCTTTGGAGCAATTGCTGGATACTTTTGAGATCTAGAAGGCTGGCTAATGACTGCCAGGCTAACTCTCTTGGACTGGGTGCTTTGAGACAAGAGTCCCATTCAGTCCCACTCCATATTTATGGATTCTAAACTCTCCATTAACATCAATAAAATATTACCTAGTCTCCAATCTGTAGTACTGCCTCAGTTTCTCCCCGAGCATTACATTACAACCCAAAATAACATATCCTACAAAGCTAAGGCTAATAGGTGAACAAAATTGGATATTCAACCAAAAAAAGGGGAGGGCGGAACTGGAGGCATTCCTCAGGATATGGGGAAGGATTCTCAACAGTGAGCAGAATATCTTACATTTTAAAGAAGGGAAACACAAAAACTTAATTAACAAGGAAAAACCAGGTAATGAAATCAATTCTCTTATGTTTATGATGCTTAAAGATAAGAAATTGAGCTGAGAGGCAAAGGAAAGAACAAGAGACACAATGAATCTAAAGAGCTGAGGATTTAAGGGGAAGTTAAAAAATCAGGAAGATTGAAAGGGGGAAAAGCTTAATTATATTCTGTGGGCCAAACCTCTGTTAAGCAAATCCATACCCATTGTAAAAGCATATAACAGTAAGAAATTTGTAGTATCAAAGAGGGGAGGAAAAATTCCTTGTTTTCTTAAGAATTCAACTCAATTGTCACCTTTTGCAGGTCTTTCCTGGTTGTTCCAGGAGCTAATGCTTTCCCCTTTATGGATAGATGTATATGTATTTCCCCCTATTAGACTAAGTTTTTGTAGAACAGAAACTATAAGTTTTGCCCTTATATCCCTACTATTTAGGTACTAAATAACCCCTAATTAATTACCAAGAATTTGGAATAGACTAGAAGGGGAGAAAAATGAAAAGGCAAATTACAACTTTTTGAACTACACACCTCATAGGGAAGGGGGAAAGGCAAGGCTCAAAAGAGGAGAAAGAGAAATAGAAATAAGGAGAAATTAAAGTAAATTCAAGGAATTTAGAGTAGGGCACGTAAGACTGGATTGATATGGGAAAAAATATCAAAATTCAGTGGAAACAAAACTAAGTTATAGGGAGAATCCTATATTTTAAAAAAGCATTAAATCAATACAATATATGTATAAAGATGGAAAAATTTGCCTGGCAATCATAAACTTAAACATGAATGGAACAAAAAAAATTCAGTGAAATAAAAGAGTGACCGAATGGATAAGAAAATAATGATTTGCTTCTTATAAGAAATTAAAACTAAGAAATAGAAAAGGAAAATAAGAGATTGGAAAAAAATTTACAATTCATAATGTTATTCCAAAAAAGCCAGAATTGTAACTGTAGTATGGTTTTGTATGGTATTTACAAAAGTAAAATTCACAATGGTAAAGGAAAGAAACAGGAATTACATTATGGTTAAAGGTACCATAAGGAATGAAACAACATCAATACTACATGTTGATGTACCAATAATATTTAATTGAGTAGCAACTAAATTCACAATACAATTATTAATTGAATTGCTCTGTCACATATAGTAACAATTATTGTAGGAGACAGATATATTTAGTTTTAAGAGGAAAATTAAGTAGAAAGATTAAAAGACAATATAAAATTGGACAGATAGGAAAGACATGACATCTTTGGAGTTGGAACATTATAAAATTTCCTTTTCAAAAGCAGATCATGTTCTAGACAAGTTATAAATATAAAAAAATACATAATACATCCTTTATAGACCCTAAAGCAATAAAAACGATGAATACAGGAAACAAGTAAAAGTTACAAACCTAAAAGGAGACTAAATATTATCCTGACAAGCCATTGACTCCAAGAATACATCACAGTATGCATCATAGTAACTGTGAAAAGAGAAATGTAATAAGACATACTAAAATTTGTGGGATGTAATTAGGGAATAATACACCCAATGTTAAGAAAATGAAAGGTTAAACAATATCAAAATTTAAGAATCAAGAAAATAAACCCACAATATACCTAAACAAAAAATTTTTGAACATTAGAAGAGAAATAAAATAGAAGGCAAAAAGCTAAAACTGAAAGCTGATTTGTGAGGGGACTAAGAAAGCTAATTTTTTTTTTTTCCTGAGGCAATTGGGGTTAAGTAACTTGCCCAGGTTACACAATTGGGAAGTGTTAAGTGTCTGAGATCGGATTTGAATTCAGATCCTCCTGATTTCAGGGCTGGTGCTCTATCCACTGTACCACTCAGCTGCCTCGAAAGCTAATCTGTCTTTAGAGAAATATCAAAATAAAAGAGAAACAACGTGAAGTCTCAACAGTGAAGGAATCAGAATCCACTATACGTAATTATATACTAGGAAAACAGGTAATTACAAAAATGGAAACTAGCTAAATTAACAGAATATGAAATAGAGCTCTCAAAAAACCCAGACTCTAAAAATAAAGTGGGATAAGAAAAGGGGGAATAACAAAACATAACAGATTTATGTGAACTTACAGGTAAATTATGCTTTAAAGAGCATTTAATCCCTACACTACACAAATTATTCTAAAAAAAAATCTTGATGAACAAGTCATTCAGCATTTAGTAAGCATTTACTTCGTTCCAGGTTTTCTACAAAGTAGTGAGGTTACAAAGAAAAGTAAAACAAAAAACAAAAAAACAAAAAACCCCAACTATATGAGCCGTTAAGGGGCTTACATTTTAAAGGGGAAGTCAATAGGCAAACTTAAAATATATGTGGGATAATTTGGAGGTAATTTTAGAGGGAAGGCATTAGCATTGAGCTGGCTGAAGGAAGCTTATTAACTAGAAAGATAGGAATGGGGCCAGGGAGTGAAGGACTTTGAAAGGCAAACAGAACATTTAATGTTTGATTCTGGAGAGATCTGGGAGCCACTGAATAGGAGGGTAATTTGGTCAGATCTGAGTTTTAAGGAAGATCACATTGACAACTAAGTGAAGAAAAGTGGGGAAAGGCCTAAGACAGAGAAATTTAGCCATAATATAGATATGAGATGATAAAGGCTTATTACAAGGTTAAGGCAATGTAAGGAGAAATTTTGTAAAGGTAGAATCTATAGGATTTAGCAACAGAAAAACAGAAAATTCTCTTTGTGAGACAAATGTCCTAATACTTAAATAAAAAAGGATAAAGCAATTTAAAGAATTGTAGACCAATATAAATATATTGTTACAAAATTTTAAATTCTAGCAAAAGGACCATAACAATAAAAATAATTCATTGTGTATGACTATGTTTTTATATATAACTCAGAAAAAAAGGAAAGAGAGAAATCAAAGATTTGTTGACTGCAGAAATCACACAATTATAAAAATTTCAGATAAAAATGTTCAAATCCTATATTGAAAAGCAACAAGGTACATTACAAAGAAAAGGGGGGAGGGGGAAGAAAAAGAAATAGACTACATTTTAACAGACAGGAAAAGACTTGCTAATGGTATTGGAGTTATCCCTACTTCAGATATGTGTAGAGTTAAATCACCAACTTGTCAGGGAAAATTAGAATCAATAAAAATGGAGAAAGACAATTGAAACTTCTCAGTTCTGAACTATTGAAACAACTGATTAGCTATGAGATGAAAAACAGAAATGATTGATAGTGATTGAACTATGCTGCAAGGAGACAAAAATATGTCCAAAGTTCCTTAGGAAACATTTGATTCCTACATAGAGATGACTACTCTTTGGCAACACTTTTTTTTAGAATATAAACTCATTTGTAAAATCTTTTTTTCCAATTCACTAATTTTATTTTTCAGTGAATTGTTATCTTTTTCCAATTCACTATTTTTATTTTCTAGTGAGTTGGTGACTTTTTCCAATTCACCAATTTTGTTTTTCAGTGAATTGTTGTCTTTTACCAATTCACTATTTTTTATTTTCCAGTGAGTTGGCGACTTTTTCCAATTCACCAGACTTATTTTCCAGTTTTTCACATATCTGTTGCAGGGCGATGTTTCCTTTTTGCACTGCTCTCAGTTTATTTCCCCAATCTTCTTCTAGCTCTCTTTTGAGATTCTTTATGCAATCTTCCAGGTAAGCCTTCTGAAAGGGAGACCAGCTTAAGTCCGCCTTCGTGGCTTTATCTGGGATTGTTTTCAGAATCTCAGGATCTGGGAACTGCTCTAGTTTCTCTCCGTAAAAGCTGTCTATGGTGAGAGCTCTCTTCTTCTTGCTCATGATGTTTAGCTGAGGTATCAGTCACCAGCAGGAAATTCTGCAGCCTCAGTGGCAGCAGTGGCAGCAGCAGCAGGCGGGATTTCAATTTGCCCTGGGGCAATTTGCCGAGTTGACTTCCGGTCTGGGGCTGATCTGGCTAGATCCGCACTAGGATCACACTTTCAGCTGCTCTTAATCCACCCTTTATCAAAGGTACACCTGCCAAAGCACCTGCCTGCAAGCAGAGCAAAGTGGCCCAAGCGTCTCCCAGGGACTTCCTGGCAGCCTAAAATCTTCTGGTCCGTCCCAGCCCCGGACTTGCACCCTGGCTGCACACTGGCGTCTGAGCGCTGGGAGCTGCTTGATCCCCCGCCCGTCTAAAATAGACCTCAGAAGTTCTTTCAAAGTAGATATTTGATAGAAGTGCGTTGTAGGTGCCCTCACTCCAGAACCAGTTCAGAGGCTCAGTTTGTGTCTGAGGGAAGGTCTCAGGAGCTCACAGAGAATGCTGTCTGCAGTTTGCCATCTTGGCTCTGCCCCCCCTGTAAAATCTTTTTTAAAAATAGTGGAAAATTGGCCTATCTGTGCCAGATCTAAAACTATATTATAAAACAGCAGTCATCAAAACTATTTGGTACTGGCTAACAAATATAGTAGTTGATCTGTGGAATAGGTTAGTTTCACAAGACAAAATAGTCAATGACTATGGCAATCTAGTGTTTGACAAACCCAAAGACCCCAGCTTTTGGGATAAAAACTCACTATTTGACAAAAACTGCTGGGAAAATTGGAAACTGGTATGTCAGAAACTAGACACTTACCCACACCTAACACCATATATCAAGATAAAGTCTAAATGGGTTCATGATTTAGACATAAAGAATAATATTATCGGGGGGCAGCTAGGTGTTGCAGGAATAGAGCACCAGTTCTGAAGTCAGGAGGACCTGAGTTCAAATCTGGTCTCAAACATTTCCTAGCTGTGTGACCCTGGGCAAGTCACTTAATTCCAATTGCCTCAGCAAAAAAAAAAGAAAAAAAATATTAGCAGATTAGAAGAATTTGTGACTAAAGAAGAAATGGAATTCATTATTGAATGCCAGATAGATAATTTTGATTATATTAAGTTAAAAAGTTTCTGTACAAACAAAACTAATGCAGACAAGATTAGAAGGGAAGTATTAAATTGGGAAAATATTTTTACATTTAAGGGTTCTGATAAAGGCCTCATTTCTAAAATATATTGAGAATTGACTCAAATTTGTATGAATTCAAGCCATTCTCCAATTGATAAATGGTCAAAGGATGTGAACAGACAGTTTTTAGATGAAGAAATTAAAACCATTTCTAGTCATATGAAAAGGTGCTCTAAATCACTGTTGATCAGAAAAATGCAAAGTCAGACCACTCTGAGATACCACTACATACTTTTCAGATTGGCTAAGATGACCAGAAAAGATAATGATGAATGTTGGAAGGGATTTGGGAACACTGGGACACTGATAATATTGTGGGTGGAATTGTGAATGGATCCAACTATTCTGGAGAGCAATTTGCAACTATGCTCAAAAGTTTTTTAAACTGTGCATACCCTTTGACCCAGCAGTGTTTCTATTGGGCCTATATCCCAAAGAGATCTTAAAGGAAGGAAAGGGACCTACATGTGCAAAAATGTTTGTGGCAGCCCTTTTTGTAGTGGCTAGAAACTGGAAACTGAGCGGATGCCCGTCAGTTGGAGAATGGCTGAAAAAGTTATGGTATATGAATGTTATTGTTCTATAAAAAACAATCAGCAGGATTATTTTAGAGAAGCCTGGAGAGACTTACATGAACTGATGTGAGTCAGTGACGAGAGCAGAACCAGGAGATCATTGTACACAGCAACAAGACTATATGATGATCAATTCTGATGGACATGGCTCTTTACAACAATGAGATGATTCAGACCAGTTCCAATGATCTTGTGATGAAAAGAGCCATCTACACCCAGAGAGAGAACTATGGGAACTGAGAGTAGATCACATCATAGCGTTCTCACTGTTTTTGTTGTTTGCTTCCATTTTGTTTTCTTACTCATTTTCTTTTCTTTTTGATCTGATTTTTCTTATGCAGCAAGATAATTGTATAAATATATTTACATATATTGGGTTTAACACATTTTTAACATATATAACATGTTGAATTGCTTGCCATCTAGGAGAGGGGGTGGGGGGGAAAGAGGAGAAAATTTGGAACACAAGACTATGCAAGTCAATGTTGAAAAATTATCTGTCCGTGTTTGTTTTTTTTTTGTTTTTTGTTTTTTGCTGAGGCAATTGAGGTTAAGTGACTTGCCCAGGGTCACATAGCTAGAAAGTGTTAAGTGACTGAGACTAGATTTGAACTCAAGTCCTCCTGACTTCAGGGCCAGTGCTCTATCCACTGTGCCATCTAGCTACCCCATATCCATATGTTTTGAAAATAAAAAGCTTTAATAAAAAAAATTAATCTAGGCAAATAAATAAATAATGAAAAATCATGAGCATGTGTAGAATTAGCTGAGTGAAGACACTCTCATAGGAATATAGCCTTAAACTATACATTGTGACTTGAGACTTTATAATAACAAATAGAGCAAGACTTGGAATATAATAATAGTCCTTGAAGAACTAAAAATGAATCTCAATCAGATATTCCCAACAGAGAACTGGGTGTGACCTAATTGTACTATATATAACCACTGAGGAACTTTGAAGAGGAAAAAGCAGTTCAGAAAAAAAAAAATAACAAACATTGATTAATATATGCAACATTATATACATAAAATCCCCTCCCTTTGCAAAGAAGGCAGAGAAGTGCATTTTTTCAGCACTTCTTTGGAAGCAGGCTTGATCATTATAATTATACAATGTTGAATTTCATTTTGTTTGTTCTTCCATTTATGCTGCTATAGTCATCATATATATTGTTTTCCTGATTCTGCTTGTTTTACTTTATTATCAGATCATATAAGCTTTTATATGCTTCTCTGAATTCTTCATCATTTCTTGTGATATTATCATATTCCATTACATTCCTTGACCAAAACTTATTTAGTCATTCTCCAGTTAATGGTCATCTACATTGTTTCCGGTTCTTTACTACCCTACATAGAAAATAGGATTGGGGTGGGAATAGCAGAAAACTGCCATTTTATTTTAAACCAAACAGGACATGGAAAATATTAATATGAGTTAAAACTGGAAAGACAGAGTGGTGCCAGCAGGCTATGGAAGACCTTGAACACCTAGTGAAGGAGTTTGATCTTTATTTGGTAAGAAATAGGCATTATTTAATCATATATGATTCAGCCATGCTGTCATATTGAGGTAAACTGTCCTTGATTGTGTGTCTCCTGATCATGGGGGGAGGGCTGGAGAGACCCCAAATCTCAAAAACCCTTCTGTTGAGATAGGAGGGGCCCCACCCACCTATTCTTAGGCAAACTTGCAATTCAAACAGAAATCTTGACCTAGGGTGTAATCACCACCCTTTACAGATACTAGTCCTTAATCTCCCCAGCCTGAAGCCTTTAGAAGGCAAAATAAAAGGATGACTTTGAACCCCAAGTTTTTGCTGGCTTCCCACAAGGGGAAAGGCCTGCTGAGCCCCTGCTCAGTGTAAACCCACTGAGGCAAAAGCCTTAGCAGGGCTCCACCCACTGGCAAGAGTTTGTTCTTTTCAGTGAAATAAACTTATTTCCTTTTTTACCATATAGAGGGTTAGCCTTATTCAATATGGATTCGTAGATTCTTCAAGAAGCCTGCGACTGGCCAAAGTGGGGGTCCCACATCATCTCCCCTCTTTCATGTACCTTATCAGCACCATCTCCCCTCATTAATATTTGGTTGAACCCGTGAGCTATTTCACATAATGTCAGAGTTTTGTGACTATGATAATAGATGTCTTGTGTTTCATGAATTGAACCACTCTCCCACCAAATAACTTGGTACTCCATTTAAAATTACTACTTCAATATACTTCCTGTATCTGTTTTGGCAGGTATATTCTCAGGTATTTTATACTATTTAGTTGTTTTAAAAGAATTAAAACAATATTGAATAATATTGCTGACACATAGTGTAGTAACTGCTAGGTCTTGGGTAATCCTTATTGTAGCTCCATGATATTTAAGTTTTTTTTTTTTTTTTTTCTTGTTTCCAATATTTTTTCCTTATCCTGGGAGCTTTGAAACTATGATAGTTCTATAAATTTTCTTCCAGGAATCTCTTTTAGGTGGTTTTTTATTTCTGCTTTGCCTTTTCATTCCAAAATTTTGGGGAAATTTTGCTTCATAATTTCTTGTCTCAGTTTCCCTCAATTGCTCTATCTCAGTTTCTCTTAATTGTTCTGCCTCTATAGCAACCCTTCCCTCCCTTCTGACCATCAGGAATAATTGGATTAGCATTCCAAAGAGTCATAAAACTTCCAGATGGCCCATCTCAAACACCTTATCTTTATAGCCCCAAACTTATCCGAATTTATGATTCTTCATACCCCCAACCTGTCAGAACTGAATTGATAGTCCTTTCCTGGAACTCCAATCCCCCCCAGTGCCCTACCCCTCCTTCTGCCTATTCTTTGTTCCCCTGAGTGCCTGAGAGCCCTATAAGAATCCTTGGACCAAACTACTAATCCCTGGATACACTGAGATCCAGATGGCTGGCTAACGGCTGCCAATCTAACCTCTCCATGGGCTGAATCTACTTTGAGATCCAGATAGCAGGCTAATGGCTGCCAGTCTAAACTCTCAATGGACTGTGTGCTTTGAGACAAGAGTCCCATTCAGTTCCAATCCATACCTATGGATTCCAAACTCACCAATTAACATCAATAAAATATTAATAATCTTCAATGTGTGATACTGCCTCAGTTTCTCTTGGAGCATTACACTTTTTAAATTTTGATTTTCAGGTAGCTTTCTTTCTCCTTTGCTTGCTCATTTTTATTTTGTTTTCAGCTGCTATTGGTAAAATCAATTTCTAGTCCCAAGGTATGGGAAACGATGCTCTAAGCCTCAGGACCTACTCAATTTTATTTTCTGAGGTATGTCCTGGGAGCCAACCCTGGGCTCTTTTCTCCATTCATAAACCACAACTAAGGCCCTCAGCCATATTGTTCCACAAATTATCTTGTTCCCTTGCCATTCTTTCAGTGGCTGCAAACTAAGTTGTCCTTTTTTGCCGTAGAACTAAAGTAAGGGATTCTGCTTTCCTGCACCTAGGCGCCCAGTCAGAAGGGTCCCTGTCCCTCTGTTACTATCCCCAATAGGTGTGTGCTAACTTCTTCCCACAGTCACAACCTATGAAGCATCTAGTCAGTAATGCTGTGCTTGGCTTCCCTTGACAGTGGAAGGTCCTTCAACCTTCTCCTACTTAGCCTTCCAATCCTCACACTATCCAGGAGGTGAAAGCTCTTGAGAAAGAGGCTGCCTTCCAACCTCTTGTTTGTTGATTCTTGGGGAGCTGGCCTGGAGGTTTTTGCAATTTACTCAGGTTAAACTTCAATCCACTGGACGTTGGATCTTTCTAGAGGATTTATTTGATTGTTTTTGAAGGACAACTGCTTTACTACAACTTCTGTGACTTTTGTTCATTTCTGCTATTCTACATTCCCTCTGAGGTGATGTTCTGTTCTTTTTTTTTGTGCAGGAAATTTGGAGAGCTGAAAGTTTTCTGACCTAGTCTTTCATATTTGCAGAATCTTTTGTTTTTGAATGCTGTCTATCCAGCTAATTGCCTTTGATGTGTCCAAGTCAAAAAGCCCAGATGAATGACTTCTTAGACAAAATTGGTGAATATCTGTGGAGATTATAGAAAATGGGAGAAATAGCATAACTGGAGAAATATTAATGACCTGATTTTCTTTTTTCTTTTTAAAGAATTTTTATTAAAGCTTTTTATTTGCAAAACATGCATGGGTAATTTTTCAACACTGATCCTTGCAAAGCCTTCTATTCCAAATTTTTCCCTCTTCCCCCACCCCCTCCCCTAGATGGCAGGTAGCCCAATACATGTTAACTATGTTTAAAATATATGACAAATTCAATATATGTATACATATTTATATAGTTATCTTGCTGTACAAGAAAAATCAGATCTATAAGTGAAAAAAAAAAACCTGAGAAGGAAAACAAAATGCAAACAAACATCAACAGAAAGCAAGAAAATGCTATGTTGTGGTCCACAGTCAGATCCCACAGCCCTCTCTCTTGATGTATATGACTTTCTTCATTACTGAACAATTGGAACTGGTTTGAAACCTCTCATTGTTGAAAGAGAGCCATGTCCATCAGAATTGATCATTGTATAGTCTTGTTATTGCCGAATATAATGATCTCCTGGTTCTGCTCATTTCACTTAGCATCAGTCCATGCAAGTCTCTCCAGGCCTCACTGAAATCATCCTGCAGGTCATTTCTTACAGAACAATAATATTCCATAACATTCATATACCATAATTTATTCAGCCATTCTCCAATTGATGGGCATCCATTCAGTATCCAGTTTCTTGCCACTACAGAAAGGGCTGCCACAAACATTTTTGCACATGTGGGTCCCTTTTCCTCCTTTAAGATCTCTTTGAGATATAAGACCAATAGAAACACTGCTGGGTCAAAGGGTATTCACAGTTTGATAACTTTTTGAGCATAGATCCAAATTACTCCCCAGAATGGTTGAATCCATTCACAGTTCCACCAACAATGTCTCAGTGTCCCAGTTTTCCCACATCCCCTCCAACATTTGTCATTATCTTTTCCTGTCATCTTAGCCAATCTGACAGGTGTATAGTGGTATCTCACAGTTGTTTTAATTGCATTTCTCTGATCAATAGTGATTTGGAGCACTTTTTCATATGACTAGAAATGGTTTTAATTTCATCATCTGAAAATTGTCTGTTCATATCCTTTGATGTTCAATTATGAATTCCAGTTCTTCTTTGGACACAAATTCATTCCTTCTCCACAGGTCTGAGAGGTAAACTATCCTATGTTCCTCTAATTTGCTTATAAGTTCACTCTTTATGTCTAAATCATGAACCCATTTAGATCTTATCTTGGTATGTGGTGTTAGATGTGAGTCAAGCCCTGATTTCTTCCATACTAGTTTTCAATTTTCCCAGCAGTTTTTGTCAAATAGTGAGTTCTTGTCCCAAAAGCTGGGGTCTTTGAGTTTGTCACACACTAGATTGCTATAGTTATTGCCTAGTTTGTCCTGTGATCCTATCCTATTCCACTGATCGACTACTCTATTTCTTAGCCAGTACCAAATGGTTTTGATGACCACTGCTTTATAATATAGTTTTAGATCGGGTACAGCTAGGCCACCTTTATCAGTATTTTTTTTTCCTTTTTTAAAAAATTTTTTTTTATTAAAAGCTTTTTATTTACAAAACATATGAGGGATTTTTTTACATTGACCTTTGCAAAAAAATTTTTTTCCCAAGCTTTTCCCCTCCTTCCCCCCACTCCCCACCCCTAGATGACAGGTAATCCAATACATGCTAAATATGATAAATTATATGACAAATTCAATATATGTATACATATCTATACAGTTATCTTACTGCACAAGAAACATCAGATCTAGAAAGAGAGAAGAAAAATAACAACCTAAGAAGGAAAACAAAATGCATGGAAATATTCACAGAAAGTGTTAAAATGCTATGTTGTGGTCCACACTCAGTTGCCACAGGCCTCTCTCTGGATGTATATGACTATCTTCATTGCTGAACAATAGGAACTGGTTTGAATCACATCATTGTTGAAGAGAACCATGACCATCAGAATTGATCATTGTATAGTCTTGTTGTGTATAATGTTCTCCTGGTTCTGCTGATTTCATTCAGCATCAGTTCATGCAAGTCTCTCCAGGCCTCTCTAAAATCATCCTGCTGGTTGTTTCTTACAGAACAATAATATTCCATAATATTCATATACCATAATTTATTCAGCCATTCTCCAATTGATGGGCATCCTTTCAGTTTCCAGTTTCTAGCCACTACAAAAAGGGCTGCCACAAACATTCTTGCACATGTGGGTCCCTTTCCCTCCTTTAAGATCTCTTTGGGATATAAGCCCAGTAGAAACACTGCTGGGTCAAATGGTATGCACAGTTTGATAACTTTTTGAGCATAGTTCCAAATTGCTCTCCAGAATGGTTGGATCTGTTCACAGTTCCACCAACAATGTATCAGTGTCCCAGTTTTCCCACATCCCCTCCAACAGTTATCATTATCATTTCCTGTCATTTTAGCCAATCTGACAGGTGTGTAGTGGTATCTCAGAGTTGTCTTAATTTGCATTTCTCTGATCAATAGTGATTTGGAGCACCTTTTCATGTGACTAGAAATAGTTTCAATTACTTCATCTGAAAATTGTCTGTTCATATCTTTTGACCATTTATCTATTGGAGAATGGCTTGAATTCTTATATATTTGAGTCAATTCTCGATATATTTTAGAAATGAGGCCTTTATCAGAACCTTTGGATGTGAAAATATTTTCCCAGTTTACTGCTACCCTTCTAATCTTGTCTGCATTCATTTTGTTTGTACAAAAACTTTTTAACTTGATATAGTCAAATTTATCTATTTTGTAATTAATGATGACCTCTAGTTCTTCTTTGGTCACAAATTCCTTCCCTCTCCACAGGTCTGAGAGGTAAACCATCCTACATTGTTCTAATTTGTTTATAATATCATTCTTTATGCCTAGATCATGAATCCATTTTGACCTTATCTTGGTATATGGTGTTAGGTGTGGGTCAATGCCTAATTTCTTCCATACTAGTTTCCAATTATCCCAGCAGTTTTTGTCAAATAGTAAGTTTTTATCCCCAAAACTGGGGTCTTAGGGTTTATCAAACACTAGATTACTATTGTCATTGAGTATTTTGTCCTGTGAACCTAATCTATTCCACTGATCCACTACTCTATTTCTTAGCCAGTACCAAATGGTTTTGGTGACCACTGCTTTATAATATAGTTTTAGATCTGATACAGCTAGGCCACCCTCATTTGCATTTTTTTTCATTAATTCCCTTGAAATTCTTGACCTTTTGTTCTTTCACATGAACTTTGTTACTATTTTTTCTAGATCTGTAAAATAATTTCTTGGGAGTTTGATTGGTATAACTCTAAATAAATAGATTAGTTTAGGTAGGATTGTCATTTTTATTTATTCACTCGGCCTATCCATGAGCACTTGATATTTTTCCAACTGATAAGGTCTGACTTTATTTGTGTAGAAAGTGTTTTGTAGTTTGTTCATGTAGTTCCTGACTCTCCCTTGGCAGATAGATTCCCAAATATTTTATACTATCAGTTATTTTGATGGAATTTCTTCTCATCTCTCTCTCTCTCTTTTTTTAATTAAAGCTTTTTATTTGCATAGCATATGTATGGGTACTTCCTTAGCATTGATATTTACAAAGCTTTCAGTTACAAATTTTCTCCCGAGTCCCCTCCCCTCCCCTAGATGACAGGAAGTCCACTACATGTTAATTATGTTAAAATACTTGACAAGTCGAATGTATGTTTACATATTTCCACACTTATCATTGTTGTGCAAGAAAAATTGTATCTACAAAAAAAAAATCAGAGAAAGGAAATACAATGCAAGCAAACATCAATAGAGAACATGAAAATGTTATGTTGTGGTCCACATTTCATATCCCTCTCTCTGGGTATATATGGCTTTCTTCACTGAACAATTGGAACTGGTTTGAGACATTTCATTGTTGCAGAGAGCCATGTCCATCAGAATTGATCATCATGTAATATTGTTGTTGCTGTGTATAATGTTCTCCTGGTTCTGCTCATTTCACTCAGCATCAGTTCATGCAAGTCTCTCCAGGCCTCTCTGAAATCGTCCTGCTGGTCGTTTCTCACAGAACAATAATATTCCATAACATTCATATACCACAATTTATTCAGCCACTCTCCAACTGATGGGCGTCCATTCAGTTTCCAGTTTCTAGCCACTACA
>JAJPUD010006488.1:21505-38372 GCA_023553655.1 Myrmecobius fasciatus
AAAATATTTTCCCAGTTTACTGCTACCCTTCTAATCTTGTCTGCATTCATTTTGTTTGTACAAAAACTTTTTAACTTGATATAGTCAAACTTATCTATTTTGTGATTAATGATGACCTCCAGTTCTTCTTTGGTCACAAATTCCTTCCCCCTCCACAGGTCTGAAAGGTAAACCATCCTACATTGTTCTAATTTGTTTATAATATCATTCTTTATGCCTAGATCATGAATCCATTTTGACCTTATCTTGGTATATGGTGTTAGGTGTGGGTCAATGCCTAATTTCTTCCATACTAGTTTCCAATTATCCCCTGCTGGTCGTTTCTTACAGAGCAATAATATTCCATAACATTCATATACCACAATTTATTCAGCCATTCTCCAATTGATGGGCATCCATTCAGTATCCAGTTTCTTGCCACTACAAAAAGGGCTGCCACAAACATTCTTGCACATGTGGGTCCCTTTCCCTCCTCTAAGATCTCTTTGGGATATAAGCCCAATAGAAACACTGCTGGGTCAAAGGGTATGCACAGTTTGATAACTTTTTGAGCATACCTCCAAATTGCTCTCCAGAATGGTTGGATCCATCACAGTTCCACCAACAATGTGTCAGTGTCCCAGCTTTCCCACATCCCCTCCAACATTTGTCATTATCTTTTCCTGTCATCTTAGCCAATGTGACAGGTGTGTAATGGTACCTCAGAGTTGTCTTAATTTGCATTTCTCTGATCAATAGTGATTTGGAGCAACTTTTCATATGACTAGAAATGGTTTTAATTTCATCATCTGAAAATTGTTTGTTCATATCCCTTGACCACTTATCTATTGAAGAGTGGCTTGAATTCTTATAAATATGAGACAATTCCCTATATATTTTAGAAATGAGGCCTTTATCAGAATCATTAAATGTAAAGATGATTTCCCAGTTTGATGCTTCCATCCTAATCTTGTCTGCATTAGTTTTGTTTGTACAGAAACTTTTTGACTTAATATAATCAAAATTATTTATCTGGTGTTTAATTAAGGGTTCCAGATCTTCTTTGGATAATAAATTTATTCCTTTTCCGCAGGTCTGAAAGGTAAACTATACTACCTTCCTCTAATTTGCTTACAACATCCTTCTTTATATCTAGATCATGAACCCACTTAGATCTTATCTTGGTATGTGGTGTTAGGTGTGGGTCAAACCCTAATTTCTTCCACCTTAGTTTCCAATTTTCCCAGCAGTTTTTGCTGAATAATGAGTACTTACCCCAAAAGCTGGGGTCTTTGGGTTTATCAAACAATAAATTGCTATAGTTAATGTCTAGTTTGTCCCGATATCCTATCCTATGCCACTGATCGACTACTCTATTTCTTAGCCAGTACCACATGGTTTTGATGACCGCTGCTTTATAATATAGTTTTAGATCTGGTACAGCAAGGTCACCTTCATCACCCTTTTTTTTCCCATTAATTCCCTTGAGATTCTTGACCTTTTGCTCTTCCAAATGAACTTTGCTACCATTTTTTCTATATCTGTAAAATAATTTCTTGGGAGTTTGATTGTTATGGCACTAAATAAGTAAATTAGTTTTGGTAGTATTGTCATTTTTATTATATTCGCTTGGCCTACCCATGAATTAATTGTTCTTTAAATTAATTTGTAAATCCATCTGGCCCTGGCGATTTTTTTTAAGGAGTTCATTAATGACTTTTTCAATTTCTTTTTCTAAAATGGTACTGTTTAAGTAATTTATTTCATTATCTGCTAATCTGAGCAATCTATATTTTGTAAGTATTCATCCATTGCACTTAGATGATCAGATTTATTGGCATATAGTTGGGCAAAATAGCTCCTAATTATTACTTTAGTTTCCTTTTCATTGGTGGAAAGTTCATCCTTTTCATTTTTGATACTGGTAATTTGGTTTTCTTCTTTCCTTTTTCTAATCAAATTAATAAAGGTTTATCTATTTTATTGGTTTTTTTCATAAAACCAACTCTTAGTTTTGTTTATTAGTTCAATAGTTTTCATACTTTGAATTTTATTAATCTTTCCTTTGATTCTCAGAATTTCTAATGTGGTATTTAATTGGGGATTTTTAATTTGTTCTTTGTGTAGTTTTTTTAGTTGCATAACCAATTCATTGATCTTCTCTTTTTCTATTTTATTCATGTAAGTATCTAGAGATATAAAATTTCCCCTAAGAACTGCTTTGGCTGCATTCCATAAATTTTGGTATTTTGTCTCATTATCATTTTCTTGCGTGAAATTATTGATTGTTTCTATGATTTGTTGTTTCACCCACTCATTCTTTAGGGTTAGATTATTTAGTTTCCAATTGGTTTTTAGTCTGTCTTTCCCTGGCTGTTTATTGATTAATTTTTATCATATCATGATTTGAAAAGGATGCATTATTTCTGTCTTTTTATATTTGATTGTGAAGTTTATATGGCCTATTACATGGTCATTTTTTGTGTAGTTGCCATAGACCAAAAGATATTCCTTTCAATCACCATTCAATTTTATCCAAGGTATATTATACCTAATTTTTTTTTAATTTTTATTAATACTTTTTATTTGCAAAACATATGTATGGGTAATTCCTAAACATTAACCCTTACAAAGCTTTCTGTTACAAATTTTTCCCCCCTACTCCTCACCCCTCCCCTAGATGGCAGGATATCTACTACATGATAATTATGTTAGAATACTTAAGAAATCGTATATATGTATAGTTACTGCATCTATTTTTGTGCAGGAGAAATCATATCTACAAGAAAGAATAATCTGATAAAGGAAATACAATGCAAGCAAATCTCAATAGAGAGCATGAAAATGTTATGTTGTGGTCCACATTTCACATCCCTCTCTCTAGGTGTATATGGCTCTCTTCACTGAACAATTGGAACTGGTTTGAAGCATTTCATTGTTGAAGAGAGCCATGTCCATCAGAATTGATCCTCATATAGTATTGTTGTTGCCATGAATAATGATCTCTTGGTTCTGCTCACTTCACTGAGAATTAGTTCATGCAAGTCTCTCCAGGCCTCTCTGAAATCGTCCTGCTGGTTGTTTCTTTCTTTCTTTTTTTTTTTTTTTGCTGTTTTTTTGGGGGGGCAATTGGGGTTAAGTGACTTGCCCAGGGTCACACAGCTAGGGAATGTTAAGTGTCTGAGACCAGATTTGAACTCAGGTCCTCCTGACTTCAGGGCTGGTGCTCTATCCACTGCGCCACCTAGCTGCCCCTTGCTGGTTGTTTCTTACAGAGCAATAATATTCCATAACATTCATATACCATAATTTATTCAGCCATTCTCCAATTGATGGGTATCCATTCAGTTTCCAGTTTCTAGCCACTACAAAAAGGGCTGCCACAAACATTCTTGCACATGTGGGGCCCTTTCCTTCTCTTATGATTTCTTTGGGATATAAACCCAATAGAAACACTGCTGGGTCAAAGGTATGCATAGTTTGATAACTTTTTGAGCGTAGCTCCAAATTGCTCTCCAGAATGGCTGTATCCGTTCACAGCTCCACCAACAATGCATCAGTGTCCCAGTCTTCCCACATCCCCTCCAACATTCATCTTTATCTTTTCCTGTCATTTTAGCCAATCTGACAGGTGTGTAGTGGTACCTCAGAGTTGTCTTAATTTGCATTTTTCTGATCAATAGTGATTTGGAGCACCTTTTCATATGATTATAAATAGTTTTAATTTCCTCATCTGAAAATTGTTCATATCCTTTGACCATTTATCAATTGGAGAATGGCTTGAATTCTTATAAATATGAGATAATTCTCTATATATCTTAGAGATGAGACCTTTATCAGAACCCTTAAATGTAAAGATGATTTCCCAATTTGATGCTTCCCTCTTAATGTTGTCTGCATTAGTTTTGTTTGTACAGAAACTTTTTAACTTAATGTAATCAAAATTATCTATCTGGTGTTCAATTAAGAGTTCCAGATCTTCTTTGGACATAAATTTATTTCATCTCCACAAAAAAATTTATATAAATATTTATATAAATATTTTATATAAAATATTATAATTTGGTTATAATATCACTCTTTCTATCTAGATCATGAACCCATTTAGATCTTATCTTGGTATGTGGTGTTAGGTGTGGGTCCAGCCTTAATTTCTTCCACCTTAGTTTCCAATTTTCCCAGCAGTTTTTGTCAAATAGTGAGTACTTATCCCAAAAGCTGGGGTCTTTGGGTTTATCAAACACTAAATTGTTAACATTATTACCTAGCTTGTCCTGATAACCTATCCTATGCCACTGATTGACTGCTCTATTTCTAAGCCAGTACCAAATGGTTTTGATGACCGCTGCTTTATAATATAGTTTTAGATCTGGTACAGCAAGGCCACCTTCATCTGTCTTTTTTTTCATTAATTCCCTTGAAATTCTTGACCTTTTGTTCTTCCAAATGAACTTTGCTCCTATTTTTTCTAGGTCTGTACAATAATTTCTAGGGAGTTTGATTGGTATGGCGCTAAATAAATAAATTAGTTTGGTTAGTATTGTCATTTTTATTATATTCGCTCGGCCTACCCATGAGCACTTAATGTTTTTCCAATTGGCTAATACCTAAATTTTCTAAAATTCTGTTCACCTCCTTAATTTCTTTCTTGTGGTTAGATTTATTCAGTTCTGATAGAGGGAGGTTGAGATCCCCTAATAATATAGTTTTAGTGTCTATTTCTTCTTGCAACTCATCTAATTTCTCTAAGAATTTGGCTACTATACCACTTGGTGCATATATGTTTAGTATTACTATTACTTATCTATGATACTCTTTAGCAAGATGTAGTTTCCTTACTTATCCCTTTTAATTGTCTATTTTTATTTTTGCTTGATCTGAGAGTAAGATCACTACCCTCCTTTAAAAAAAAAAAAAAAATAGCCTCCCCTCCACTGCAGCGCCGGCGGCGGAGCTGGAGCCGCAGTAGCAGCCGCAGGAGCCGCAAACTCAACCATGGACCCGGCCCTCAGCGAACCTCTCAATGGCAGCGGCCCTGCCGAGCCCACTCTAACTTTTAAAAAGTTCTATTTGCATCTTTAGCATTATTCTTTTTCATCTTAAATTTTTCTAGTTCTGAAGGGGACAACTATTATAGTTTTCCTATCTTATTCTATAATTTGGTTAACTTTTCCTTCAAGTTACTATACAATTCAATGCATATATATTAATTATTAATTAATATTTCTGTATATATGATACCTTTTAAAATTTTATAGTATTCATGCTTATTTCTTTTTAACCTTATTTTTTGAGATTATTATCTGAATTTGTCTAAAGCATAATTATGTTTTATCCCCTTATTTTCAGGCTGTATGAATCTTTATATTTAAGGTTTTGATCTTTTTTCTTTTTTTTTGTTGTTAAAATGTATTGTTAGATTCTGCTTTTTAATCTATTGTGCTATCACCATCTGTTTTATGTGTTAGTTCATCCCATTAATGCTCATGGTAAAAGTTGTTAATTTATTGTGAATTTCCTTGCATTATTACTTTAGATATTCTTTCCTCTTTTCCTTTGTTGTTGTCGTTTAGTTGTTTCAGAAGTTTCCTACTCTCTGTGATCCTATTTGGAATTTTCTTGGCAAAGACTGAAGTGATTTGCCATTTCTCTCTTTTTCTACTGTCCTCTTATGAGGTGAAGAAAGAGAAGGAATCTGACCAACAGAAATATATAATTGATGTGGACTTTTCTACCTCTTCTACCTCTCCTTTTTTCACCATTTCCAGAGCCTGATCTTTTGTTCTTACTTTCTTTCCCTCTCTTTAATTACCTTTTATTATCAGCCTTCAGAAGTTGAAGTTGATGCTTATTTTCCTTGTTCCTATTTCCCTCCTAACTCTGTTTTTCATGCTTCCTTTCCTTTTGCTTTTTTCTACCTGTATCTCTGTTGTTTAATGTATTACTATGCCAAACTTTTTATGTGCATGTGTAGTTTACCCTCCTTTGCCTTATTCAGAGAAGAGTGAGATTCATGAGATGGCTGCTGCCTTCACTTCTCCATATTTGTGTATATATATATATTTTGCTGAGGCAATTGGAGTTAAGTGACTTGCCCAGGGTCACACAGCTAGGAGGTCAAGTGTCTGAGATCAGATTTGAAGTCAGGTCCTCCTGACTTAAGGGCTGGTGCTCTATGCACTGTACCACCTAGCTGCGCCTATTGGTATACTTCTTACATTAATCCCATTTCTTTGGAAACAGTGAGTTCCTCTTCTTTTTTCCTTATTTTTTCCTGTGTATTTCTTTTTTTCCCCTTCCATTTTATCCAACTTTAAAAAATAACAAAGTAGAGCACAAACACAAGTTGGCCCTGTGCTTGTCTTATTTAGCCCTCTGTTAGCCATCAGACATTAAGACTGATAGGATATTTGTATCTTCTTTTCTATTAGAATCTAAGTGCCTCATCACTTTTTTTTTTTTGCTCCTTTCAAATGAAAAAAAAAAAAATTTACCTTTTTAGGTTCTCCTTGACTCATATGCTTGTATTTCAATAGTATCTATTCAGCTGTAGCCTTTTCATTAAGAAGGCTTGAATTCTATTAAAAATCCATTCCCCTCCATAGCATTATACTCATTTTTTTTTTATTCTGGGCTAGTTATTCTTGATTGTAAGCTTTTGCCTTTTTGTCTTTTAAAATATTATATTCAGGGGCAGCTAGGTGGTGCAGTGGTTAGAGCACCAGCCCTGAAGTCAGGAGGACCTGAGTTCAAATCTGGTCTCAGACACTTCCTAGCTGTGTGACCCTGGGCAAGTCACTTAATCCCAATTGCCTCAGCCAAACATATATATATATATACACATATATATATATATATTATATTCAAAGATTTTTTCCTCCTCTTTCTTGATAGGTTCTGTCTTGTGTGATTCTGATAGTGGTTCCATGATATTTGAGCTCAATTTCAAGGTGCTTTGATTTGGAAGTTCTAGATTTTGGCTCTGATGTTTCTGATGTTGGCTCTGGTATTTTCTGCTTGAAATTTCATTCTGAAACAAGTTTCTGGGTTCATTTTATGTCTAAGATAGCCCATATTCATATTGTTCTCTGTTTTGGTATTGCTATAGAATATAAATCTATAAAGACTCTTCTCTGCATAACTTTGAGCTCCTCACATTCCAGGAAATGTGCCAAGAGCAAGCCTGTCTTTCTTTTGTCTTTTTTATCCCTATTATCTCTTATTTTCTTAGCATTTGGGCAAAAACACCCACATGGGTCTACAATACAACTGTTAGATACTTTATCTTAGAGGGACAAACAAACAGAAAACAAAATAAACTCTAAAGAAAGTAGAAGGAAGCTAGATCATTTCTCGCTGTGTCTTTCTGTCTCCTTCCCTCCCTCCCTCTCTCTCTGTTTCTCTGTCTGTCGATTTGAGAATAAAGCAAAGAACAGTAAAGTACAGTCACTAATTTTGGTGTCAGGAGCATGAACTGCTCTGGTCATTATGTCTGTTCCACATGGCTTCCTCAGAGATTGACTACAATCCATGTTTTAGTGTCTCAACTTTTGCTCCCTTGCCAGTTTGTTCACAGCTGCTGATATAGTGGCAGCTGAGGTAGCAGCAGCATTTGAGGTCCCAGCCTCTCTACTCACCCATTTTCCATTTCATCTTTGCCTCTCATCATTGCCCTGTCTGCATGCATGCCTCTTGCTTCATGCTATTCAATCTTGTTTCTCTTTTAAGTCTTTTGCCTTCTCTTTCACTTAGGGCAGGAAGTCTCACTTGGCAGTTACAGTGGGATTGTACCGTTCTGTGTCAGGATTAACTGCTTGATGATCAAGGAGTGGAACAGACTGGGAATAGCCATCCTGATTATTTATATTTTCTTGGTTTTTCTGAAAGACAACTACAATTTTCACTTTAAAGTTCTTTTGATTTGCAAGATGTTAAGTAAATATAGTTTTAGTAGTTTTTGTTAGGTATGTCCTCCTTTGGTCAAGAATATGCCAGTCCTATATTTTAAGCTGTATTTCAGAATTTCATTCCAAGGGACCATATTAATTTTTCCCTTTAAAATGTTATTTTTATTATGTGTTTATCAAATATGAATATTTCAATAAACAAAAATAGAATTGAGTGTTATATATAAACCAATGGCCTTTTATTATATAGTTTGAAAGAGCATATTAAGTTGAAAATGATAGTAATTAAACTGTCCTATTTGTCTTTTAAACTTTCTTTTTTCCCATTTTTTAAATGTTTCATTGATAATCTGTTGTTTTTTTTCTTCACCCACCCCTATCCCTCACATCATTATTACTTTCCTAGCCATCCTTGAAAATAAAAACTCTGTGTTGTAACAAATAAGAATAATAAAACAAGACATGTTCATGAATTAACTGTCTGAAAATGTGTCTTTCAATTTACTAGTCTACTAGTCAATCTCTGCTAGACAGTAGGCATGACATGTCATCAGTCTCCAGGAGTTGTGATTTGTCATTGCATTGTTTATAATGAATTCTTTCAGTTTTCCCCTTTATAATTTCATTGTATAGATTACACTCCTGGTAAGACTCACTTCACCTTTCCTCAGTTCATACATGCTTCTGAAGTCTTCTTCAGGATCTTTGATTGCAGATCAGTTCTGGTTTAGAAAATGATGGTCCCAGGGAGACAAGATTTTTGAAATTCTTTATTATCACATGGTTGTACAACCTCTTCTGAGAAGGCTCCAGTTGCCTCTGTTCTTCCTGGGTGAAGTTATTGAATATCATTGGTACCTGGTATCAGCAGTTTGTCAGAAACACAGTCAGAAACTTCCTTAATTCTCCTTTCTTGCAAAAAGGGTGTTTACAGAAAGCATGTAGGAATTAGCATTAGGGAGAACAGAGGAACTCGGGGCTCAGATACCATTTCTTTAAACATCTGTTCAATTACCAAATTTGCCTTTTTCTTTTGAAGCCCCTGCTAGTGGTTGACAGTAGAAATAGATAAACAATTAAATAAATACAATTTATATCCCTCAATTTTTTAAAAATGGTACTTTCAGAGCCACAATTAGGATTACCCAGGACCTAGCAGTTTCCACCCTAAAGGATCGACAGGCCTGGAATCTGATATTCCAAAAAGCAAAGGAACTGAGATTATAGCCAAGAATAAATTATCCAGCTAAAATGAGCATTATCTTTCAGGAAAGAAGATGGACATGCAATGATATAGGTGAATTTCACCTATTTCTAATGAAAAGAATAGAATTGAACAAAAAATTTGATCTCTAAACACAGAACTCAAGAGAAGCAGAAAAAGGTTAAAAGGAAAAAAATTTGAGAATTATATTTCTGTTATGTGTATACTTAGAGAATGCAGGTAAAATTTGATCTTATGAAAATATGAAAAAGAAATTAGAGGTAGAAAAGGGATCATATTGGAAGAAGAGGGGAAAAGGAGGTAAAATAAGGGAAATTACATCTCATGAAGAGACAAAAAAAAACTATTATAATTGAGGGAAAGAAGGGAGGGAGATGAGCACTGTGTGAATCTTACTCTCATTAGATTTGGCTTCAAGAAAAAATATTAGACATATTTGGTAATACAGAGAAACTTGTCTCACCTTATAGGGAAGTAGGAGGGATAGGGGAAAAAGGAAGGAAAAGACTAATAGAAGGGAAAACATAAGAATTAGGGGGAAAGTATAAAAAAGAGGGGAGGGGATTTAAAGGGGGAAGACTGAGGGAGGTGGTCATCAAAAGCAAAATACTGGGAAGGAGGGAAAGGGGATAGGAAAGAGAAAAGCATAACCTAGAATAAATAAGATGGCAAGAAATACACAATTAGTTATTTTAACTGTGAATGTGAATGGGATGAACTCTCCCATAAAGTGGAAGTGGATAGCAGACTGGATTAAAATCCAGAATCCAACAATATGTTTTTGTTTTTGCTGAGGTGATTGGGGTTAAGTGACTTGCCCAGGGTCACACAGCCAGGAAGTGTTAAGTGTCTGAGGTCAGATTTGAACAGAGATCCTCCTGACTTCAGGGCTGATGCTCTATCCACTGCACCACCTAGCTGCCCCAACAATATGTTATTTACAAGAAGCACATTTAAACCATAATGATACATATAGAGTGAAGGTAAAGGGCTGGAGGAGCATATATTATGCTTTAGGTGAACAAAAAAAAGCAGGGGTAACAATCCTGATCTCAGATCAAGTAAAAGCAAAGATAGATCTAATTAAAAGAGACAAGGAAGGAAACTATATCTTACTAAAGGGTATCACAGATAATGAAGCAATATCAATTCTAAATATATATGCACCAAATGGTATAGCATCCAAATTCCTAGAGGAAAACTTCAGAGAGATGCAAGAAGAAATAGACAGCAAAACTATAATAGTGGGGGATCTCAACCTTGCTTTCTCAGAACTAGATAAATCAAACCACAAAATAAATAAGAAAAAAGTTAAGGAGGTAAACAAAATGTTAGAAAAGTTAGGTATGATAGATCTTTGGAGGAAATTAAATGGAGACAGAAAAGAGTTTACTTTTTTCTCAGCAGTTCATGGAACTTATACAAAAATTAGCCTATATTAGGGCATAAAAACCTCAAAATCAAATGCAGAAAGGCAGAAATAGTAAATGTATTTTTTCAGATCATGATGCAATAAAAATCACATGCAATATAAAGCCAGGAGAAAATAGGCCAAAAAGCAATTGGAAACTAAACAATCTTATCCTAAAGAATGAATGAGTGAAACAGCAAATTACAGGCACAATTACTAATTTCATCCAAGAGAATGACAATAATGAAATACAGCCAAAGTGGTAATAAGGGGAAATTTTATATCTCTAGATGCTTACTTGCATAAAATAGAGAAAGAGAAAATCAGTGAATTGGGCTTGCAACTAAAAAAGCTAGAAAAAGAACAAATTAAAAAACCCAATCAAATACCAAATTTGAAATCCTAAAAATAAAAGGAGAGGTGAATAAAATTGAAAGTAAAAAAAATACTGTTGAATTGATAAATAAAACTAAAAGCTGGTTTTATGAAAAAACCAACAAAATAGATAAACCTCTAGTTAATTTGATTAGAAAAAGGAAAGAACAAAATCAAATTGTTAGTTTTAAAAATTAAAAGGGAGAACTTTCCACCAATGAAGAGGAAATTAGAGCAATGATTATGAGTTACTTTGCCCAACTTTTTGCCAATAAATTTGATAACCTAAGTGAAATAGAGGAATACCTACAAAAATATAGATCGCTCAGATTAACAGAAGAGGAAATAAATTACTTAAATAGTCCCATTTTAGAAAAAGAAATAGAACAAGCTAATAATCAACTCCTTAAGAAAAAATTCCCAGGACCAGATGGATTTACATGTGAATTCTACCAAACATTCAAAGAACAATTAACTCTAATACTATATAAACTATTTGAAAAAGTAGGGAATGAAAGACTCCTACCAAATTCCTTTTATGACACAAATATGGCATTTATACTTAAACCAGGTAGGACAAAATCAGAGAAAGAAAATTATAGACAAATTTCCCTAATGAATATTGATGCAAAAATCTTAAATAAAATATTAGCAAAGAGATTACAGAAAATCATCCCCAGGATAATACACCATGACCAAGTAGGATTTATATTAGGAATGCAGGGATGGTTCAATGTTAGGAAAACTATTAGCATAATTGACTAAATGAACAAAAAACATATGATTATCTCAATAGATGCAGAAAAAGCATTTGATAAAATCCAAATCCATTCTTAGTAAAAACACTAGAGAGTGTAGGAATAAATGGACTTTTCCTTAAAATAGTCAGTGGCATCGATTAAAAACCATCAGCTAGCATTATATGTAATGGGGATAAACTGCAACCATTCTCAATAAAATCAGGGGTGAAACAAGGTTGCCCACTATCACCATTACTATTCAATATTGTATTAGAAATGCTAGCTTTGGCAATAAGACAAGAAAAAGAGATTAAAGGAATTAGAGTAGGTCATGAGGAAACCAAATTATCACTCTTTGCAGATGATATGATGGTATACTTAGAGAACCCCAGAGAATCAACTAAAAAACTATTAGAAATAATCCGCAATGGGGGCAGCTAGGTGGCATAGTGGAGAGAGCACCAGCTCTGAAGTCCAAAGGACCTGAGTTCAAATCTGGTCTCAGACACTTAACATTTCCTAGCTGTGTGACCCTGGACAAGTCACTTAACCTTAATTGCCTCAGCAAAAAGCAAAAAAAAAAGAAAAAAAAAAGAAAGAATCCACAACTTTAGCAAAGTTGCAGGATACAAAATAAATCCACATAAATCATCAGCATTTTTATACATCACTAACAAAATCCAACAGCAAGAGATACAAAGAGAAATTCCATTTAAAATAACTGTCAATAGTATAAAATATTTGAGAATCTATCTGCCAAGGGAAAGTCAAGAACTATATGAGCAAAATTATAAAACACTTTCCACACAAATAAAGTCAGATCTAAACAATTTGAAAAATATCAAGTGCTCTTGGATAGCTTGAGCAAATATAATAAAGATGACAATACTACCTAAACTAATCTATTTATTTAGTGCTATACCAATCAAACTCCCAAGAAATTATTTTACTAAGCTAGAAAAAATAACAACAAAATTAATCTAGAACAAAAGGTCAAGAATTTCAAGGGAATTAATGGGGAAAAAAAACAAAACTCAAATGAAGGTGGCCTACTTGTACCAGATCTAAAACTCTAAAACTATATTATAAAGCAGGGGTCATCAAAACCATTTGGTAGTGGCTAAGAAACAGAATAGTTGATCAGTGGAATAGATTAGGTTCACAGGACAAAATAGTCAATGACTATAGTAATCTAGTGTTTGACAAACCTAAAGACCCCAGGTTTTGTGATAAGAACTCACTATTTGACAAAAACTGCTGGGAAATTTGGAAACTAGTATGGCAGAAACTAGGCATTGACCCACACCTAACACCTTTTACCAAGATAAGATCGGAATGGATTCATGATTTAGACATAAAGAATGATATTATAAACAAATTAGAAGAAAATAGGATAGTTTATCTCTCAGATCTGTGGAGGAAAAAGGAATTTGTGAACAAAGAAGAACTAGAGATAATTATCAATCGCAAAATAGATAATTTTGATTATATCAAGTTAAAGAGTTTTTGTACAACCAGAAGTAATGCAGACAAGATTAGAAGGGAAGTAATAAACTGGGAAAACATTTTTACATTCAAAGGCTCTGATAAAGGTCTCATTTCTAAAATATATAGAGAATTAACTCAAATTCATAAGAATTCAAGCCATTTTTCAATTGATAAATGGTGAAAGGGTATGAACAGACAATTTTCAGATGAAGAAATTGAAACTATTTCTAGTCATATGAAAAGGTGCTTCAAATCACTATTGATCAAAGAAAGGCAAATTTAAAAATGGTACTTTCTTTTTGACACAAGATACTTTTGCTAATCCTCTTTCAGCAATATTCTCTAAAAACAGTTAAAACCACTTAATAATATGATTTTGGCTGGTTATACATATTCTTGCCATTCTAAAAACCTGTCACATGATCTTATCATTTCTTTTTTTTTTGCTTTTTGCTGAGGCAGTTGGGGTTAAGTGACTTGCTCAGGGTCACACAGCTAAGGAATATTAAGTGTCTGAGATCAGATTTGAACTCAGGTCTTCCTGACTTCAGGGCTGGTGCTCTATCCACTGCACCACCTAGCTGCCCCCTTACCATTTCTGTAAGGAATTTTATCTCTCTTCTCTCTCATAGCCATCTTCCTAAAGAAAGCCATATACAACAATTACTTCTGCTTTCTTTCTCCTTATTCACTCCTCAGCCCTTTGCATCTGACTTCTGACCTCATCTCTTTGATTGTTAAAGCTGGTAGCTTTTTCTCAATCAATTTTTTGACTCCCTGCAATATTTGGCACTACACTCTTCTTTGGATACAGTCACATCAGTGTGATTTCTTGGTCATATTGTGTAGACTGTTTAGAAATTTTTCTCACATAATTGAAAATTGTATTCCAAAATGTTTGATCCAATTCATAATCAACTCCAGGCAAAATATTTTTTCCTTTTATCATTTTTGCTGATTTGATTAGTATGATTTTTCAGGATTATTTTTATTTCAATTTTTATGTGTAATAGTGATTTAGAATAGGTTTTCAGATAATTGTTGGCAATTTTGAAAGAAATTCAAGCTCTTCCTATCATTTGATCATTTATCTATTGAATAATAGTTCTTAATCTTATAAGTTTGTGGCGATTATTTTGAGATTTTCTTACATAAGTCTTTCATAAGAGACATTTAATGCAAATATTTATTCCCAATCTGTATGTATTTTTTGTTTTTAGCCACATTGATTTAAATGATGCCAAAGCTTTGATTTTTCAAATAATCAAAATTTACCTGTTACATGATAATTGTTCAATAAATGCTTGTTGATTGGTTTTATTTACCTTTTATAATCTCTTCTACCCTATTTGCCTACAAATTTTCCCTATATTTGTAATTGTAAAATATATTCTCTAATTTGTAAATATTGTGACTATATTATATCATTTATCCATTTGAAATTTATTCTGATATAAGGTATAAGTTTTATACTTAGAATGAAAGGAGGCAAAAATACCACAGATGTGGACAAAAATTTCAGACCTTATTACCAAATCATGGGGAGAATATGAATAAATGTAGGTGATTATTTTTCTCCTGTGTTAACATTTCATGAGAATAATCTCCACACATTTGCAAATAGATTATTCTCAAGGATCTTAATATGTGTATTAATAGAGAATTGGCAGGAATTTGCAAGCAATATTCCATAGAAGATTCTGTGTTTTTCATCAATAGATTGACAGAATTTGCGAATTCAATATCCTACCATGCTTTCATTTTTCATAGACTCTAAGAAAGCATTTGATTCAGTGGTGCAAAGCATTCCTTCTCACTGGTCTTCCTCCAACATATCCCTTGCATATGTCAACATTATATAAGATACTTTGAAAGTCAAAACAGAGTAAATCTTGTTTGATTTTTCAATCATTGTCAGAAAAAGCATAAAATGAAAAAATGTGCTTGCCAAAAGTGTTTGCTTCTACCATAGAGGAATTCCAGCACAAAGACTAAGTTGAAGAGGAATTCCTTGTGAATACTGAGATTCTTCAGATGTCCTTGTTTAAAGATGACATTGTGCTGTTATCAGGCTGTGGAACAATGCAGAGCTTTCTAGACTAGATCCATCACTAATTGAAAGAATTTGGTCTAAATGACCAAATACTTGAAGAATTCCTATTTTTTAGATAGCAGCAACAGCATGAGCTGCAGCTAGCATTTATATAGTGCTTTACATCTGAACTCAGATTTTCCTGACTCCACATCCAGTATTCTATGCACTGTGCCACCTAGCTGATGGATGGACAACCTAAAAAGCTCGTTTCTCTCCCTCTCTCTCTTTCTGTATGTATTTTGGATAGGTACTGCAAATGAATGGTGAATTAGGCCCAGAATTAAACAAAAGGAGTAAAATAGAACATGTCCCTTTTAGCAAATTGGAAAGTTCCTTTAATTACTCCAGAGTTCTGGTAACAAAGACCCATCTTTTGTGTAACTGTAAGTGATAGAACACTATAGTCTCTTAAGAATTAAAAATGAGTATCACCCATTGGCACTGGAGAGGCATCAGTAAGTAAAGGAATAAAGAACAAAGAAGGAAAAGTGGTGTGAAGGATGACATCAAACAAAATTTTAATTAAAAAATAGGAGATAGTTGGGTCAAATGGTGAGAGAGAAGAATAACTAATGGATGATAGTCTGTACACTCTTCTCATATCTTAGTTATGTTAAGAGAAAGTGAAGGTGAGCACATCTCTCTTCTCCAAACCATTCCCTCCATGGTGAGTTTAAGGGATTAAATAGACATTCTGGATGGGTTGAAATCTTTGATGAAAGAAATATTCAAAATAGTGGAGAAAAAGGTATAAACTGTGCTATAAACTAATTTTTTTTGGTCTCTGTTTTCCTAGGTTTTTATTTTTTAATAAATTTATTATTTATTTATTTTCTGCTGAGGCGATTGGGGTTAAGTGACTTGTCCAGGGTCACACAGCTAGGACATGTTAAGTGTCTGAGACCAGATTTGAATTCAGGTCCTCCTGACTTAAGGGCTGGTGCTCTATCTACTGTGCCACCTAGCTGCCCCTTTTCCTATGTTTTTAGCATAGGAAATAGTTTGCCTCTACTTGTTCTCATTCACTTTGCACCCAACTTCATTATCTACTGAAACTTCTCTCTGCAAAGTTGCGAATGACCTTATCTCATTTAAAAAAAAAAAATCTTTCTTTTTTTAATTATGAGCTTAAACACAAAGATTTCAAAGCACAAAGAACAGAAAAAGGATACTATATATGAAGTGAATTTGCATTATGCATACCTTATTTTTCTTTAAGAAAGTTTATTAAATTTAACACAATACCAACATTATCCTAATTTCTTTTTCTGAACTTCTTTTTTCTCTATTTTTTTAAAGCTTTTTTATTTTAAAAACATATACATGGATAATTTTTCAATAATGACTTTTGCAAAACCCACCCCTCTCCTAGATGGCAAGTAATCAAATATATGTTAAACATGTTAAAATATATGTTAAATCCAATATATGTATACATATTTATAAAATTATCATGTTGCATAAGAAAAATCATTTTGAAAAGGAAACAAATGAGAAAGAAAACAAAATGCAAGCAAACAACAAGAAGTATTCTGAAGTTCTATTTTACATATACAAGATTGGCAATGATGGCCAAAAAAAGAAAAATTAGAACAACTTTTTCTTCTTCTTCTTCTTCTTCTTCTTCTTCTTCTTCTTCTTCTTCTT
>JAJPUD010006488.1:38382-94577 GCA_023553655.1 Myrmecobius fasciatus
TCTTCTTCTTCTTCTTCTTCTTCTTCTTCTTCTTCTTCTTCTTCTTCCTCCATAGGTTATGCATGTGTAATTTTGAACTTATTTCCATACTAGAAATGTTATGATAGAAAAATCCGAAGGAAAGGAAAAAAAAACCCATTAGAAAGAAAAAGTACTCCCCACCCCCAAAGGTGAAAATAATATACTTTGATCTGCATTCAGTCTCCATAGTTCTCCCTCTGGATGAGGATGGCATTTTCCATCCCAATTCTACAATAGAGGACTTTTAAACATTTGTAATGAAAAGGCAATAACTGAGTAGAAATTGGTGAATTTAATGGTGAAGCACTTATTTTCTAATGACTGCAGGGTTCATATACAGGGAATTAATTAAGAAAAACAGAAGGATTTGGGTATTTTTATTCAATTTTGATGGTCTTAAGAAAGGAAAGGATAAAGAAAAGGGAAGATGTTAGGCAGAAATGAGAAAGAAGGAAACTTTATATTATTCATAATTGGTATATGAGAGAAGAATATATAAAAAAATAGAGGAAGAAATAGAAGGAATAGAAATCATGAATTTCATTCTCATCTGAACTGGAGAAAAGAACATACAGATATACATGAATGTATATACCAAGAGTTTCGCATAGTAATACACTTGTTTTGATCTCTTTTGGGTACAGACCCAATAGTTGTATAGTTAGGTCAAAAGGCATGCACTATTTTGTAACTTTTTGTATATGGTTCCAAATTGTTTTTCAGAATGGTTATACCTTTTTACCTGTTTTCCTATGGCTTCTCCAAATTTTGTAATTTTTCTTTTTTTTTTCTTTCTTTCTTTTTTTTTTTTTGCCATCATTGCCAATCTTATGGATGTAAAATAGGACTTCAGAATTATTTTAATTTTCATAAATTAATTGAGGTAATTTTTTCATGTGGTCATAGATAGTTTAGGTTTCTTCTCTTGAGAAATACCTATTCATACTCTTAGACCATTTATTAGTTGGAGAATAGCTCTTATTCTCATATATTTTAATTAGTTCCTTATATATCTTGGAAATTAGGTTATCAGATGAATTTACCAAAAAGAACTTCCCCCAGTTATTTATTTTCCATTTAACATTAATTTTGTTGAATTTATGTAAAAACTCTTCTAAATTTTATATATTCATCATTTATATTTTCTATAATCCTCTCTATTCTTTATTTGATTATAAGTATTTTCTCTATCCATAGATCTAATACATAATTTTTCCATGTTTCTTTAATTTCCTTATGATGTGACTTTTTATTTTTTTTATTAAAAGCTTTTTATTTATAAAACATATGAGTGATTTTTCTACATTGACCTTTACAAAAACTTTTTTTTTTGTTCCAAGCTTTTCCCCTCCTTCCCCCCAGCCTCCACCCCTAGATGACAGGTAATCTAATACATGCTAAATATGTTAAATTATATGACAAATCCAATATATCTATACAGTTATCTTACTGCACAAGAAACATCAGATCTAGAAAGAGAGAAGAAAAAAAAACAACCTAAGAAGGAAAACAAAATGCATGGAAATATTCACAGAAAGCGTTAAAATGCTATGTTGTGGTCCACACTCAGTTCCCTCAAGCCTTTCTCTGGATGTATATGATTATCTTCATCGCTGAACAATAGGAACTGGTTTGAATCACATCATTGTTGAAGAGAACCACGTCTGATGTGACTTTTTATTAAAAAAAAAATTATGTCCCAGGAGGCCCAAATGAAAACTTTTATCTTTTACATATGCAGGATTATCTGTTTCTTATGGAGTTTAAAAAATGGAGGGAATGTCTAAAAAAATGCATGTTTTAAAAAAATATTTACTAATTAAATGATACTTAGGCAGTGAAACTGTATTTCAGGAGCCAGTACAACAGTCTTCTATAGAGCAGGGAATTCTTCATTTTTGTCCTTTATAACTAGAATCTAGCAAATGCCTTGCACTTAGCAGGAATAGGTACTTGAAAAATTTCCTTGTGAAATTGACCAGGAGGCATGGCTCTCTTCCCAGAAATTAACCAATAGAGATTTTGCAGTTAAATCCTCAGATAATTATGGAATCTTAGTCAGAAAGAGCTTTAGAAGCTTGTCCATCTGTTACTAAACAGAAGTCCCCTCTACCATAAACATGACCCATGGAATCCTTTTCATGTTGGTTCCTGAGCTTATAATGCTCTCCTCTACTACCTTAATCTGCCTTCACAGACTCTCCTATTCATTGTTTTTTCTCCTATTCATTTTTAAAAGCTGAACTCAAATGTCACTTCCTTCAGGAAGCCTTTCCTGACTTTAATTCTTTCTCCTCCATCTTCCATTTTAGTAACATTTTTTCTTCATGCCCATGGCAGCAAGAGACTGAAAATTGTTGCTGTTTCCTTTTCTGCCTTCCTCCCAGCAAAATATAAAGTACAAATTATGAGAAGCTTATAACTGAACATAGAAATTCAGAACTGGAAAGGATTTCAATAGCCATTTATTCTAACTCATAATGGATAAAGGATCCTTGCTTCAATTGATTGAATAAGTAATCATGTTGTTTTTACTTGAAGACAGTTATTTTGAATTTAGAAAGTGATTTGGCAGATGCAAGACTGGTGGTTTTCCTTTACTGTGGCATATACTATGTTTCAATGTAATTCAGGGATTCCTTATCCCAGTCTTCAAAGGATCTAGATAGTCTTTTTTTTTTTTATTTTAAATTTTAAAATTTTTCTTTTTTTCTCCCTTTTTTTTTATTAAAGCTTTTTATTTGCAAAACATAAGCATGGGTAATTTTTCAACATTGACTCTTGCAAAACTTTCTGTTCCAAATTTTCCCCTCCTTCCCCTATTTTATGAGCAGTTCTGCTTATAGTTTTCTTTTGTTCTCCTCTGTAGCATTTTATAAATGGAGTGGTATTCCAAATTGGTGATGCCCTTGACTACTATGAATGTTAAGTTGTTTTGGGTTCTTTTGGCCTTCATGTAATGATAACAATTTTACATTTCTCTCTCTCTGTCTCTCTCTGTCCCTATCTCTGTCTCTGCAGAAACTGGTAAAAATCAAGGTCAATATATTTTGCAACTTTTTTCTTTTCCTATTTTTTAGGAAAGCTAAATTTTTAGCTAAATTGAATAAGAGATGATGCTGTTACAGTTGTTCAGTGTTTTCTTCACATGTTTCTCCTTTTAACTAACTAGTATGACCAGACATTAGTACTTCTAATTAGTAATTAATTTCTTATTTGTTAGATAAAATCAATTTTATTTTTGTGTATGTGTTATGATATTCATTATTCATTGAATTAAGAAATATAGTATATTTCTTGTCTTTGGGTACATGATTAAAACAGCTTTGACAGCTCCTCTGCCTCATTAGGCAAAGCCTGTAAACTGTCTTCCTCTTTAATTTTAACTTTCTAATTTTTCCTGCTTTTGCTTATTATTAAATTGTCAATACTGATGTGATTCATTTTTTTCTCTTAGCATGTCAATTTGTGGATCATTGACTGGGCAAAGTCCATAAATCGAAAGTATCTATAGTTAAGCTAATGATTACTGAATGTTAAAAACAAAACAAAACAAAAAAACACCCAAAACTGAAAACCAAAATAATGGTGTGATCCTTAACTCCTAGAGGGAAGGTCATTTTTCCCCCCTTTATTTCCTTGGATCCTGATTTAGTTACCCTGGTTCACACTCAGCACTCAATCTCTTGTGGGGTTCATTAGATTTTAGCCATTAGATATAAGCTAACTCCTAACTTTATAGATTTAAGACTGAATGAAAGGAAAGGAAATATAAATGCTATCATTGTTATATAGAAAGCACTGCTTTCTAGCTTTCGATGTAATAATGTTAATAATAGCATTTATATATCATTTTATGTGTTATCTCATTTGATCCTCATAACAATCTCTGGGGATAGGTGCTTTTATTGATCTCATTTGACAGTTGAGAAAATTAAGACAGAGGTTAAGTGATTTGTCCAGGGTCATATAGCTAGCAAAATTTAATTGACATCAAATTTGAGCTCAGGTCTTCTTAAACCCAGGCCCAGGTTTATACAAATTGTGACAGTGTGAAGACATTACACAGAATCTATTAAACTACTTAAATAAAATTGTTCCTTTGTCTTTTCTTTGCTATTTATTTGTAAGAGGTGCTCCTCTTTCCCACTGTCAAAAAAAAAAGACACACATGTTGTTATTAGGAGTAATATGTAGTAATTCCCTTACAGTTTTCTTCCCTCCCTTTTAGGGTTTGTCCTGAAACTTTATTTTGGAAAATGGATTTGTAATGCTCTGGGAGAAACTGGGGCAATACTACAGATTGGAGACTAGCTAATATTTTATTGTTATAAGTGGAGAGTTTAGTGTTAGCTTTTCAAATAGCTCCCGAGATTCAATTCTGTGTACTCTCTGCCTTCACAGAGAATGCCCAGAACTCAGATTCATGTCCTAAGATACCCAGACTTGTGCCACCAGGCACCCAGACCCAGATAGTGCTCTAAAAGCACCCAGAATTGTGCCCAAAGGCACCCAGACCTAGATGAGGCTCTGAAAGCACCCAAAATTGTGCCCAAATGCACCCAGAACCAGATCAGGACAGATAGTATTGCCCAGCCTCCTGTCAATACATCCCAGATTAATGAAAAATAAAATTAGTTGAAAATAGCTCATCAGCCCCAATCTTAATTCTTTCTTTCTGGGGATCAATTAGTATGCCGGCAACCAGAATCAGACAGAACTTACTTTGCAGGGGTTTCAAGGAGTCTCTTATGGCCAGATGGAGGTGTCCACCTTGAGCTCTTGCTGCAGCTGAAACTGCTCTCTTTGTGGGACTCTGGGACCAGCCAGAGTTGGCCTTCCCTAAAGATCCCGGGTCCAGCTGCTTCAAGGCTCTAGAAGGAGACCTGCTAGTTTCCAATATGCAATACTACTCTCAGATCTCATATCTCGCAGGGGCCTCAAATGCAATGCTCCTGGAAAAACTGAGGCAGTACCACAGATTGGTGATTATTAATATTTTATTGATGGTAATGGAGAGTTTAGAATCCATAGCTATGGGTGGGACTGAATGAGACTCCTGTCTCAAAGCACCCAGTCCCAGAGAGTTAGATTGGCAGCCATTAGCCAGCCACCTGGATCTCAAAGTAGATCCAGCAATTAGTAGTTTGTTCCCAGAATTCTTATAGGGCTCCTGGCACTCAGGGGAACAAAGAAGAACAGGCAGAGGCAGGGGTAGGGCACTGGTCAGGGAAAGGGATTGGAATTCCAGGAAAGGACTATCAATTCAGTTCTGACAGGTTGAGGGTATAAAGAATCATAAATTCTGATAAGTTTGGGAAGAAGCTAGGAAACTAAGTCTGGGGCCATAAAGATAAGGGGCATGCTTAGGTGTTTGAGATGGGCCATTTGTAGGTTTTATGACTCTTTGGAATGCTAATCCAATTATTCCTGATGGTCAGAAGTGGGGGGGGGGGTGGAGGGGAGGTTTGCTATGGAGGCAGAACAATTAAGGGAAACTGAGACATGGAACTGTGGCACAACAGACTAAGTATCCTGTTGTTTGTGGCTCATTCTGACTTTATCTAAAAACCCTTTCTAAATGTAGGAACATCTGGGCTAGTCCTTCTTTTGTTTGTTTTTAAAGAAGTTTTGTTTGGTGATATCAGCATGTTACTGTTGAATGTGCAGTTGTAACTCTGCATGGACTTTGGACAGTCAATAATCTGAAATTAGTTATACTATCACAAAACAGGTGGCTTTTTTAGTACTATTCATCCCATGACAGAAAAATTTTCTCCTACTGTTACTTTAAAAACTTTGTTTATTTTCTCTCTTTCTTTTTGAAAAATCTGCTCTTGGCACATTTTGTCTCAAATCCTTTCCAATTTATATATTTGTCAATAAACATTTCTTTATTAAGCACCTATTCTGTGCCAGGCATCATGCTAAGTGCTGCAAATACACATTCCAAGCTGGAAGAAAGATAGTTCCTGATCTCAAAGAGTTTGCAATGTAATGGGAGAGATTACAAGCAAATATATACAGGCAAGCTATATACAAGAAAAACAGGAGAAAATAACAGAAAAGGCACTAGAATTAAAAGGAGTTAGGAAAAGTGTCCCATAGAAGATGGGATTTTACTTGAAATTTAAGGAAATCTAGGGAAGCCAGGAGGCAAAGATATGGAGATTAGATAAAGCATTCCTGGCTGGGAGAAAAAACTTAGAGCCTGAGAAAATGCCTAGAGCTGAAAGGGGGAGTATTTTATTCATGGAATTTCAAGGAAACCAGTGTTTGCATCAGAGTATGGTGCAAAATGTAAGGTGTAAAAAGGCTGGAAAAGTTTTGAAGGATTTTGAACACTAAGCAAATTTTGTATTTGTTCTTAGAGACAATAGAGAGCCGCTGGAGTTTATTGAGTAAAGGAATGATAAAGTTGGACCTTCATTTTAGGAAAATCATTTTAGTGCTGAATGGAGGGCAGATTGGAGAAAAAAGAAAGTGACATCAGCAGACTCACTAAGAGACTATTATTATCCAGGAGTGAAATGATAAGGTCCTGCACTAGAACAGTGACTGTATGTTTGTGGAAATGATATCTGAGAGATATTGAAAAGATGAAAATACTTGTTTTCCAGTTTATAATAAATGAAAGCATATGAGATGTGGTTTCCATTGAACACAGAGAATTCAGGATCCTAATTACCTTCATATTTTAAGATACTAATATTTCTATGTAATGTAAAAATCAACACTTGTCCCTTGTACTAATAAGATGATTACATCAATATTACAAATGGCTACTTGCTCAGAATAAAATACACTTATTTAGGTTGGTAGAATTAACTAAATTTCAAATTTTGAGGTCTGAGTCTATGTCTTACTTCTTTAGCAATTCCCATAGTTTGTGCTAGGATGCTGAGCACAGTAAAGTGTTTAATAAATGCCTGTTGAATAATGTTCTAAAAATCTTATAACTATTTGGGCACCTCAGCTAGGTGGTAAGCTAGGTAGTACAATGGATAGAATGTGAACTTGGATTCAGGAAGAGCTGAGCTCAAATCCTGTCTCAGATAATCACTATCTGTGTGACCTTAGGCAAGCCATTTAATTTTTAACCTCAGTTTCCTCATCTGCAAATGGGGATAATAATAGTAGCTATCTCACAGAGAATCAAATGAGTTATCATACGTAAAGAATGTTTCTAATTATAAAGTGCTTTATCAATGCTATTATTGTGGTTATTAATAATAATAATATCCCTCTACAGTTTTATAGTAGCTTTTACTGAGTTTGGCTTATATTAATTTTTAGTGACAAGTATATTTATATGAAGTTATTAAATATAATGTGAAAGTGATAGGGACATTGCTTTTATTCTGTATTTTTGGTTAGACAGCCAGGGAAGGAGGCTCAAGTCTAAGAACAAATTCTGACATGATTTGTTTCACATATATATCATCCTTTAGTGTTATGAAATTGACTTGAACATCAAGAACTGTTGAGCTCACCTCTAAGTGTTGGTTAATGATTTCAGCAAATAAAAGATTTGCTGTTTTGATTATATTGGATGGCCACCAAGGAATTTGTAATAGAGTGAAAAAGATAAGACAACATAGATAAATTTTTTAAAAATAATGATTTCAATAAAATGATACTCATTTGAAATAGGTCACATAAAAATATACTTACTCTGAGCCCTTGCTTTAGCACTGCTTCTGTAATATTTTAGGGAATGAGCCTCTTTCTTCGAGTCTCAGATGGACCTGCCTTTTCTGAATTTTGCATAAAACAGTTTTAGAGAAACTGCAATATAGCAAGGCATATAATACTTAGAAGTGAGAAATACTTAGCTATCATGAGATAGTGAGAGCATGAGTTTGCCTGGAAAAGGTAAGCTTTTGAGCAGAATTTTTAAAAAATCAGTACAAGGGAGAGAGAATTTTTGAAGGCAATGATGAAAAAAAGTAGAATCATGTGCCAGCAAAGCTAAGTAAGTGTACTTGGGTGATGTTGAAGTTAGAATTCTACTAAACTTAACCTTGTCATCTCCTAATACACTTTGCTAACACCTTCTACTTTATTTTTAAATTTGATCCCACTTGTCAATGAGGAGCTTCTGGAGGAAATTCAGAAATGTTATAGTCGTGTTGAACAAAGTATGTAGGGGGTTCCTACTTTGAACAGTTTACTCCTAGAAATATAGTAGTAGATCATCTTAAAGGTGCCTGAGCATTTTCTTTTGTGTCTGCCTATTTGAGCATTTTTGTTGGCTTCAATATATACCATGGAATAAGCAAGTAAAGGTAGCAAGATGTGAAGTGTGTTAGAAATGATTATTAATAATATCTTGAGGAGATTCAGAACTCCTCCCTCTACTTCCAAAGTCCTGACATTAAATTCAGTTCTTAATGATGTTGCTAATGATGAGCTTGGGATCACTTTCTTTCTTTTTTTTTTATATGTATGTATATATGTATATATATTTATACAGTTATCTTACTGTACAAGAAAAATCGTATCTACAAGAAAAAAATCTGACAAGGAAAACATAATGCAAGCAAATATCAATAGAGAGCGTGAAAATGCTATGTTGTGGTCCATACTCAGATCCCACAGGCCTCTCCCTGGGTGTATATGTCTTTCTTTCTTCATTACTGAACAACTGGAACTGGTTTGAAACATCTCATTGTTGAAGAGAGCCATGTCCATCAGAATTGATCATCATATAGCCTTGTTGTTGCCATGTATAATGATCTCCTGGTTCTCCACAGTTCACTTAGCATCAGTTCATGCAAGTCTCTCCAAGCCTCTTTGAAATCATCCTGCTGGTTCTTATAGAACAATAATATTCCATAACATTCATATACCATAATTTATTCAGCCATTCTCCAATTGATGAGCATCCATTCAGTTTCCAGTTTCTAGCCACTACAAAAAGGGCTGCCACAAACATTTTTGCACATGTGAGTCCCTTTCCTTCCTTTAAGATCTCTTTGGGATATAGGCCTAATAGAAACACTGATGGATGGGTCAAAGGGTATGCACAGTTTGATAATTTTTTGAGCATAGTTCCAAATTGATCTCCAGAATAGTTGGATCCGTTCACAGTTCCATCAACAATGTATCAGTGTCCCAGTTTTCCCACATCCCCTCCAAGATTCGTCATTATCTTTTCCTGTCATTTTAGCCAATCTGACAGATGTGTAGTGGTACCTCAGAGTTGTCCTAATTTGCATTTCTCTGATCAATAGTAATTTGGAGCACCTTTTCATAAGACTAGAAATGGTTTTAATTTCATCATCTGAAAATTGTTCATATCCTTTGACCATTTATCAATTGGAGAATGGCTTGAATTCTTATAAATATGAGACAATTCTTTATAAATTTTAGAAATGAGGCCTTTATCAGAACCCTTAAATGTTAAGATGATTTCCCAATTTATTGCTTCCCTCCTAATCTTGTCTGCATTAGTTTTGTTTGTACAAAAACTTTTTAACTTAATGTAATCAAAATTATCTATCTGGTGTTCAATTAAGAGTTTTAGTTCTTCTTTGGACATAAATTTATTCCTTCTCCACAGGTCTGAGAGGTAAACTATCCTATGTTCCTCTAATTTGCTTATAATATCACTCTTTATGTCTAAATCATGAACCCAGTTAAATATTATCTTGGTATGTGGTGTTAGGTGTGAGTTAAGCCCTAATTCCTTCTATACTAGTTTCCAATTTTCCCAGCAGTTTTTGTCAAATAGTGAGTACTTATCCCAAAAGCTGGGTCTTTAGGTTTATCAAACACTAGATTGCTATAGTTATTGGCTAGTTTGTCTTGTGATCCTATCCTATTCCACTCATCGACTACTCTATTTCTTAGCCAGTACCAAATGGTTTTGATGACTGCTGCTTTATAATATAGTTTTAGATCTGGGACAGCAAGGCCACCTTCATCAGCCTTTTTTTCCATTAATTCCTTTGAAATTCTTGCCCTTTTGTTCTTCCAAATGGACTTTGCTACTATTTTTTCTAGATCTGTAAAATAATTTCTTGGGAGTTTGACTGATATGGCACTAAATAAGTAAATTAGTTTAGGTAGTATTGTCATTTTTATTATATTTGCTTGGCCTACTCATGAGCACTTGATGTTTTTCCAATTGATTAGGTCTGACTTTATTTGTGTGGCAGGTGTTTTATAGTTTAGTTCTTATAGTTCCTGACTTTTTCTTGGCAGATAGATTCCCAAATATTTTATACTATCAACAGTTATTTTGAATGGAATTTCTTTTTGTATCTCTTGCTGCTGAACTTGGTTGGTAATATATAAAAATGCTGCTGATTTATGTGGATTTATTTTGTATCCTGCAACTTTGCTGCATTTGCGAATTGTTTCTATTAGTTTTTTAGTTGAGTCTCTAGGGTTTTCTAAGTATACCATCATGTCATCTGCAAGGAGTGATAATTTGGTTTCCTCATTACCTACTCAAATTCCTTTAATCTCTTTTTCTTCACTTACTGCCAATGCTAACATTTCTAATGCAATATTAAATAGTAATGGTGACAGTGGGCAGCCTTGTTTCACTCCTGATCTTATTGGGAATGGTTCTAGTTTGACTCCATTACATACGATGCTTGCTGATGGTTTTAAGTAGATGCTACTAATTATTTTAAGGAAAAGCCCATTTATTCCTATACTTTCTAATGTTTTTAATAGGAATGGGTGTTGGATTTTATCGAATGCTTTTTCTGCATCTATTGAGATAATCATATGATTTTTGTTAGTTTGGCCATTAATATAATTGATTATGCTGATAGTTTTCCTAATATTGAACCAGCCCTGCATTCCTGGTATAAATCCCATTATTCTGAGGATGACTTTCTGTAATCTCATTGCTAATATCTTATTTAAAATGTTTGCATCAATATTCATTAGGGAAATTGGTCTATAGTTTTCCTTTTCTGTTTTTACCCTACCTGGTTTAGCTATCAGCACCATATCTGTATCATAAAAGGAATTTGGTAGTATACCTTCTTTCCCTATTCTTTCAAATAGTTTATATAGTGTTGGAGTTAATTATTCTTTAAATATTTGATAAAATTCACATGTAAATCCATCTGGTCCTGGGGATTTTTTTCTTAGGGAGTTGGTTAATGACTTGTTCTATTTCTTTTCTAAAATGGGACTATTTAATTTATTTCTTCTTTTGTTAACCTGGGCAGTATATTTTTGTAGATATTCCTCCATTTCATTTAGATTATCAAATTTCTTTTGGGTAAAGTTGGGTAAAGTTACTCCTAATTATTGCTCTAATTTCCTCTTCATTGGTGGAAAGGTCTCCCTTATCATTTTTGAGACTAACAATTTGATTTTCCTCTTTCCTTTTTCTAATCAAATTAACTAAAGGCTTATCTATTTTGTTGGTTTTTTTCATAAAACCAACTCTTAGTTTTATTTATTAATTCAATAATTTTCTTATTTTCAATTTTATTAATCTCCCCTTTTATTTTCAGAATTTTCAATTTGGTATTTAGTTGAGGGTTTTTAATTTGCTCTTTTTTTAGCTTTTTAAATTGTTAGCCCAATTCATTGATCTTCTCTTTCTCTATTTTATGCAAGTAAGCATCTAGAGATATAAAATTACCCCTTATAACTGCTTTGGCTGTATCCCACAAATTTTGGTATGTTGTCTCATTATTGTCATTCTCCCGGATGAAATTATTGATTGTGTCTATGATTTGCTCTTTCACGCATTCATTCTTTAAGATTAGATTATTTAATTTCCAATTAACTTTTGGTCTTTTTTCTCCTGGCCTTATATTACATGTGATTTTTATTGCATCATGATCTGAAAAGGATGCATTTACTATTTCTGCATTTCTGCATTTAATTTTAAGGTTTTTATGCCCTAACACATGGTCAATTTTTGTATAAGTTCCATGAACCACTGAGAAAAAACTAAACTCTCTTGTGTCTCCATTCAATTTTCTCCAAAGATCTATCATACCTAACTTTTCTAACATTTTGTTTACCTTCTTAATTTCTTTCTTATTTTGTGTTTTGCTTTATCTAATTCTGAAAGAGCAAGGTTGAGATCCCCCAATAGTATAGTTTTGCTGTCTATTTCTTCTTGCATCTCTCTTAACTTCTCCTCTAGGAATTTGGATGGTATACCACTTGGTGCATATATGTTTAATATTGATAATGCTTCATTCTCTATAGTACCCTTTAGTAAAATATAGCTTCCTTTCTTATCTCTTTTAATTAGATCTATCTTTGCTTGTACTTGATCTGAGAGCAGGATTGCTACCCCTGCTTTTTTGTGTTCACCTGAAGCATAATAGATTCTGCTCCAGTCCTTTACCTTCACTCTGTATGTATCTCTATGTTTTAGATGTGTTTCTTGTAAACAACATATTGTAGGATTCTGGATTTTAATCCAGTCTCCTATCCACTTCCATTTTATGGGAGAGTTCATCCCATTCATATTCACAGTTAAAATAACTAAATCTATATTTCCTGCCATGTTATTTACCCAAAGTTATGTTTTTTTTCTTTCCTTTCCCCTTTCTCTCTTCCCCCCTCCCCAGTATTTTGCTTTTGATGACCACCTCCCTCAAATAGTTCTCCTACCTTTAGAGCCCTTCACCCTTTTTTACACCTTTCCCCTAATTCTTCTATTTTGTCTTCTATTAGAGAATCCCTTTCTTTTCCTCCTTTCCCTCCTCCTATAAGGAGGGACAAGTTTTTCTGTGAAACCAAATGTGTCTGATATACTCTTTTAGAGCCCAATCTGATGAGAGTAAGATTCACACAATGCTCATCCTCCTCCCTTCTTTCCCTCAATTATATTAGATTTTCTTTGCCTCTTCATGAGATTTTACCTTATTTTTAAACTCCTTTTTTTTTTTTTTAACTTTATTTTACCTCCTTTCCCCTCTTTTTCCAGTATGGTAGCCCTTCCACCTCTAGCTTCTTTTTCATTTTATCAGAATAAAATCAAATTATACCCCCATTCTTTAAGTATACCCATAGTAGAAATATAATTCTCAAGAGTTCTTTCCTTTTTATCTTTTTATGCTTCTCTTGAGTTCTGTGTTTGAAGGTCAAATTTCTTGTTCAGACCTGGTCTTTTCATTAGAATAGGTAAAATTCACCTTTATCATTCAGTGTCCGTCTTCTTCCCTGGAAGATAATGGTCATTCTAGCTGGATAGCTTATTCATGGCTGTAATCCAAGTTCCTTTGCCTTTTGGAATATCTGATTCCAGGCCCTTTGATCCTTTAATGTGGAAGCTGACAGATCTTGTGTGATTCTAATTATAGTTCCTTGGTATTTGAATTGTTTCTTTCTAGCTGCTTACAATATCTTTTCTTTGGTGTGATAGTCCTGAAATTTGGCCACAATATTCCTTGAGGATTTAATTTTGGGGTCTCTTTCAGGAGGTGATGTGTGAATTCTTTGGATAGTGATTTTGCCTTCTGATTCTAAAATATCAGGCAGTTTTCTTTCATGATTTCCTGGAAGATAGCATCTAGGTTTTTTTTTTTTTTTTTTTTTTTTAAAAATGGTTTTAAGGGGGTCCCAAAATCCTTAGATTGTCTCTCCTAGATATGTTTTCCAAGTCAGTTGTTTTTCCTAGGAGATATTTCATATTTTGTTCTATTTTTTCATTTTTTTTGTTTTTGTTTGACTGATTCTTGAAGTCTTATTGAGTTGTTCCCTTCCATCTATTCAATTTTAAGTTTTAAAGTATTATTTTCTTCAGTTACCTTTTTTAGCTTCTCTTGTAACTGGCCAATTGATTTTTTTGGTTCATTGTGGTCTTTTTCCATTTTACCAATTTTGTTTTTCAGTGAGTTGGTGTCTTTTTCCATTTCACCATTTTTGTATTTCAGGGAGTTGGTGTCTTTTTCATATCTCTTTTGCAGGGCATTATATCCTTCTTGCACTGATCTCAATTAATTTCCCCATTTTTCTTCTAACTTTCTTTTGAGATTCTTTATGCAGTTTTCCAGGAAAGCCTTGTGAAAGGGGGACCAGCTCATATCTTTCTTTGTGGCTTCCTCTGGGGTTGCTTTCCCTTTAAAAACTTCAGGATTTGGGGTCTGCCCTTCTTTCTCTCCATAAAAGCTGTCTATGGTGAGAGGTCTTTTCTGTTTCTTACTCGTTTTTTAGACCTTGAGGTTTGTTTAAAGCAGAGGAGCTGCAGCTGCTTTGCCCTGGGGCAGTTTGGCTGGTTGACTTCCAGTGTTGGGCTGGCCAGGCTAAGTCCTATGTTTTCAGTGGTTTTCAATCTACCTTTTACAAAAGGCAGATCTACCAAAGCCCCTGCCCATAACCAGAGCAAAGTGGCCCAAGGCTCTCCTAGGGACTTCCCAGGTGCTTAGAATCTGCCATGCTCTGCCCCAGCCCCGGTTTTCTGCCCTGGCTGAGTGCTGCCATCTGATCTTGGCCAAATGCCTGACCCCCTGACCGACTGAAACAGACCTTCTCTGAAGCACTTCCAAAGTAACTTTTGCTGAAAATGTGTTGTACTCCAAATATTTGGGAGTACTTTCACTCCAGAACCAATTCAGAGGCTTAATCTGCTGTTGGTTTGAGAGAATGTCAGAGGAGGTCACAGAGAGTTGAGTCTGCACTCCCCAATCTTGGCTCTGCCTCCCTAATTCTCTATATATTTTAGAAATGAGGCCTTTATGAAACCCTTAAATGCAAAGATGATTTCCCAATTTTTTGCTTTTGGGCTCCCTTTCTTGTTCAAAACTATTGTTTTGAAGGGTTTATCAATGGTGAATTCACCACCATGATTGCTTTTGGTCTGAGAGATCCTTTAATTAATAACCTGCTAGTCTTATTAATAAAACTATTAAATCACCCAGAAACTATGTCTCTCAAAGAGAGGTATTTATTTTTATTGTTGTGCTGTCACAACTCTTCATGACTCCACTTGGGGTTTTCTTCACGAAGATACTGGAATATTTTGCTCCTTCCTTCTCCAGATCATTTTACAGAAGAGGAAACTGAGACATATAGGGTTAAATGACTTGCCCAAGGTCACACAATTAGTGTCTAAGGCCACATTTGAACTCAGATTTGTCTTCCTGATTTCAATCCCAGCACTATATCCATTATGCCACCTAAGTGTTCCAGGTGTATATTAAAGTGCTCAGTATTTGGAAGGACTAAATGCAAAGTACAGGGAAGTTGAGTCTGACTTTACTATTTGGTTCAAGATTTAAGGAGATGAAATAGTCTTATAGGTCACAGTAGTCTAGTGATGAGTTAATCTTTTAAAGAGGTAAATCAATGTTTTGGTTATCTCAGCTATATACATAGCTGCTGACTATTGAACTGAACATTTTTCTTGAGGCAATTGGATATCATGTACAAAGCAAATTCCAAAAATTTTAGAGCGTTATTATAGAAATCACATATATACATACATATATATAATATGTATGCATATTACACATGTATGTATGTGTGTATATTGCTCTTTAATAGTTTGTGTTCAGCAATTCAAGAGCTAATAAGCTGTTATAAATTCTCAGTAAATTAATCTTGAAAAAAGTGGAAGTAAAAATGAAGGGAAAAATAAATCCAGTACAAATTAATGAGATTTTTCAAATTTCAATTAGATGGGTTATTCAATTAGGGAGGAGGTGTTTTAATATGGTGAGATATGAAAATGAGCTTCTGTTGATCATTTGGAAAAAAAAAAAAAGTTCTTGTCTCTCAGATAATCCAGGCATAGCATTACTATGAAGTTTTGGATGCTTTGTTTGAACATAAGTAGTGAAATTGTGGCAACAAGGAACATGTTAAGAGGCATTATCTTTTGTGTTTATTTTGGGGCCTTCAGCTTGTGAAGAGATCATTTCAGTAGAACTTATTCAAGAGGAAAAATATATCATTTTTTAGTCTAATTTTTTGTTTTGTTGATGCTTTTTGAAAAAATATATTACTCAATTCCCAATTACCCACTTCTCCCATCTCTAGGAAAACACACTAGCATTCTTCCCTTATCTGATAGTATGTGCCAGATATCTGACATATCCTTCCCCTACACCTAGAAATCTTCCTAGTAAAAAAGAAATACAGAAAAGCAAAACCAGTCATTACAATTGCATCTTTTCTTGTCTGTCACATTCTGTACCTGTACACCATTCCATTATCCTACTGAGAAAGGAGAGAATATTTTGCCCTCTGTCTTCTGTGGAAGGACCATGCCTAAGTGTGAAGGGGCAGGTCAGTTCTCCAAAAGCCCCACAGCTGTGAATCATAACATCTATGAAGGAATTGCGGTTCAGTGTTTACTGACACAGATGTTGCTTGTGAATTGGGAATGAAATAAATCAGAGAGAAGAGGAGAGAGATCAGAAGTCAAAGAATGCAACTGCCTCTCTCTCAGTCTCCTTGTATCATTATCATCCTCTCACATGAAGGCATCTATTCTGCTGGTCAGAATTAGATCCCCAGCAGCCACTAGCAGGTGGTTCTCCTAACAATCTGGAATCAATATTGATCATTACATTTAATTTTAGTTCAGTTGCCTTTTTGAGTTCTTAAATTTACATTATTATAATCATCATATGTAATAGCTTTTCTTTGTATCAATATCCCAATGTTTATCTAAATTTCTGCAAATTCATTGCTCAATTACACTCATATTCTACAACTTTCCCCCTCACTTTGTATGTTGGGAAAAGGTGAAATATGAAAATGAGCATCCACAGATTATTTAAAAGACATCACTTTGTTTCTAGTTTTTGTTTTATTTTTTTCCTATTACATGAAGTTACTGCTATTACTATTTTGGTATATAGGAGATCTTTTCCTTTTGTCTTTTACTTGCAAGGTATAAATTCCTTATAATGGAATTGCTGAGATAAACAGTATTAACAGTTTAGTAATTTCTTATACTAAATTGTTTTTTAAAAGAGTTGGACCAATCTCCAGTTCCACTAATAGCATATTAATTTGTCTGGCTTTCCATAGACTCTCCAACAGTGATTTTGTCTTTTATCTTAGATTTACCAATTTGCTAGGTATGAGGTGAAAATTCTATTGTTTTAATTTGTATTTCTATTATTAGTGATTTGGATTGTTTCTAATAGGATTATTTGTAATTTATACCTCTTTTAAAACTTATTCATATCCTTTGTCCACTTCCTTTCATTGGGGACTTCACTCACCTCAGACTTGCTCTTTGGTTTTTTGGTTTCTGCATTAGTGCATTCTGCACTCTTCATGAGTGTCCTGGGGCTTTTTGGCTGGAGCCCTTGGATCTTCCAGTCCTCTAACTTTCAAGGGACTACTTGGCTGTCCTCTTGGCTGGCAGTGGAGAGAGGCTGTGGGAGCTGGACAGCCTTTCAGAATTAAGCTTTCCTTTTTACACACAACTCCTCTGCCTGCATTCTTTTCCTGTGTCTGCAGGCAGTCAGCTATCCTGAATGAAGATAATCACTGTAGTTTCTCTATTTCATCATCATTATTTGGTGTTCTGCTTTGTTTCCTTCTGGAATACAAGAGAAGCACTGGACTGTTCTTTTCCCATTTACTTCATTATCTTTATTTGAAGTCAATAACCTTTTAGGTTGTTTAGTGGTTTCACTCCTGCCTGACTCTTCATGATTTCATTTCAGGTTTTCTTGGCAGAGATACTGGGGTGGTTTGCCATTTTCTTCTCCTGGCAAACAGGAATTAAACTATTTGCCTAGGCAAGTAAGCAATTTCTGAGGCTGAATTTGAACTCAGATTTTCCTATCAGTCCAGAGCTCTCTCCACAGCATCACCTCACCACCTACAATAGTCTTTTAATTTATTTATACCTCTTCTATTTCCAATATATATTAAATATCACTACTGACTTTATTTGCTAACATACATGTTATTTTGATCATGTCATGAACCTGCTTTAATTTTTATTAAAAAACTCCTTAGCCTTATGTTAAAGATCCTAACCAATCTGTTTTTCTAGCCTTTATCCTCATATTCTCATTCTATATAAAATCCTCTGTTCAAGTCAAAATAATCTACATGACAGTCTCCAAACATGTCTCCTTTTCTGCCTCTGCTCCCTTCTTCATAGTTTCTCCTTAGTAAAATATCTTTTCCAATCTTTTTGCCTGTTTAATGACTATATGTCCTTCAAGGCTGTACTTATTTTTTTAAACTTTTTTTAATTAAAGCTTTTTATTTACAGAACATATGAGTAATTTTTCTACATTGACATTTGCAAAACTTTGTTCCAAATTTTATATGACAAATCCAATATATATATATACATATATATACATACATACATGTATATATATATACACATACAGTTGTCTTGCAGCACAAAAAAAATCAGATCTAGAAAGAAAAAAAAACCTGAGAAGGAAAACAAAATGCAAGCAAACATCCACAGAAAGAGTTAAAATGCTATGTTGTGGTCCACACTCAGTTCCCACAGGTCTCTCTCTGGATGTATATGGTTTTCTTCATTGCTGAACAATAGGAACTGACTTGAATCACCTCATTGTTGAAGAGAACCATGTCCATCAGAATTGATCATCATATAGTCTTGTTGCTGTGTATAATGTTCTCCTGGTTCTGCTCATTTCACTCAGCATCAGTTCATGTAAGTCTCTCCAGGCCTCTCTGAAATCATCCTGCTGGTTGTTTCTTACAGAGCAATAATATTCTATAACATTCATATACCATAATTTATTCAGCCATTCTCCAATGGATGGGCATCCATTCAGTTTCCAGTTTCTTGCTGCTACAAAAGGGGCTGCCATAAACATTTTTGCACATGTGGGTCCCTTTCCCTCCTTTAAGATTTCTTTGGGATATAAGTCCAGTAGAACACTGCTGGGTCAAAGGGTATGCACAGTTTCATAACTTTCTGAGCATAGTTCCAAATTGTTCTCTAGAATGGTTGGATCCGTTCACAGTTCCACCAATAATGTATCAGTATCCCAGTTTTCCCACATCCCCTCCAACATTCATCATTATCTTTTCCTGTCATTTTAGCCAATCTGACAGGTGTGTAGTGGTATCTCAGAGTTGTCTTAATTTGCATTTCTCTGAATAATAGTGATTTGGAGTACCTTTTCATATGACTAGAAATAGTTTCAATTTCTTCATCTGAAAATTGTTTGCTCATATCCTTTGACCATTTATCAATTGGAGAATGGCTTGAATTCTTATAAATTTGAGTTAATTCTCTATATATTTTAGAAATGAGGCCTTTATCAGAATCTTTGAATGTAAAAATGTTTTCCCAGTTTATTGCTTCCCTTTTAATCTTGTCTGCATTTGTTTTGTTTGTACAAAATCTTTTTAACTTGATATAATCAAAATTATCTATTTTGTGATTAATAATGATCTCTAGTTCTTCTTTGTTCACAAATTCTCAAGCCTGTACTTAAACTTTATCTCCTACATATAACTTCTTTCTTTTTTGCTCACCCCCACTGGATAGAAGTGATCTCTTCCTCTTCTGAACTGTGACATCATCTGCTGTCTTTAAATCATTCATTTGGCATAAAACCTTTACTGCCTCATATTAATAGTTTCCTTTTCATACATATATTACTTATCTCTTCAAATGAACAATTCCTTGTGGGCAAGGACAACTTCATGACTTTTATGCCCCACTGTTATCTAGCACAATGCCTTCCCGAATGCCTTCTTTGTAGTAATAGCAGGAGTTTAGTAAATATTTGTTGACTGACATTGGAAAACTAGCTATAAGCAGATCAAGCAAGATTTTCCAGCATGTTGAGATTTTTTACCAGGTGACTATTTTGGCTATTGTTTCACCAGCTTATTATTTTGCTTCCTTTTCTTTATATCACCTAGAAATATACATATTACTCTATTTTGAATTTTTTCATTTATGTATTTCAGTAAAAGATTAATTAAATGCCTTCATCATATTAAAATGATTTTTACTTATTTCTTCTCAATAGTATGCTCCCATATTAAGTATTCTAAGAAAAAATTTGATTTTATGCTTTTAGAACATAGGGCTGATGGAAACATGAACATCATTTGTTTCAGGATGAAAGAATGTTTTGTTTTGTTTTTTTAATCAAAGCACTTTTTTTTTCCATTTCTTAGAAACTAACCTTTGGAATAAAACTTGTAAGTAGTTTTATAATTGAATACATCCGAGTAGTATAATGGTAATAAGAAATTTTCATTGAGGTAATTTTAGCTTTTTTAGTTTCTGAATAAGAATGATTTTCTAACTTACTTTTCTGTGTAAACATTGAATTTGACTCATCTACTCCTACAGCCTTATGAGTAATGTTCACCTATGGCTGTACTGAGTCCTAGCATAGTAACAACATGCCTGGGCAGATCTGTTTCTACCATGAAACTTCCCAGTATGGAAAGCACCAATATCTCTTACTAAAATCCTAGACACATTGTTTTTCAAGAAAATCCTTTCCATCTACCTTCCCTTCCTTCCCCAAATTAGTATTAAAACTCCTAGATAATTTCAATATTTCAAAAGCTCTATAATTTATTTGAGACAGTATTCTTCCAGACAAAGAAGATGATAATTCTTTTTTGACTTAGAAAGAAAAAAGTAAGTCATGAGGAGTTTCTGTGGCCAATAAATAAATTATCCTTTGTAATAATCTGTAATAATTTTTAACTAAACTAATTTTTTTTTAACAATACAGTCCATTACTTGGCCTAGATCTTAGATCAACGATTACTATAGTAACTCTAAGTTTGTAAAATGCTTTGGCACACTTTATCTTTTTTATCCACATAATAGTCATAGTCAATAAGTACTTAACTAAGCACTGTGGGATACAAATAAGAAAAGAAAAAGTTCTTGGCCCATGAGGGACTTACAATCTAAAGAGAAGATAATACACAAAAAGAAACTGAAAGAATGGGGTAGACACAGCCTGAGGATTGCTAGTACTGGGTTGGGATATTAGTGGACTGGAAACTAAAGAGCAATTGATGGGAAATGAAGTTAGCTGGAAAAGTTCAAGATCTCTCTAGTGGGAGGCCTTGGGAAGAATTCATTGCTGTGTCCTCCAGCCCTCCAGTTAAATAACTGAGACAACTGAGAGTACTGAGGAGGTGTTGAGTATTAAAGCTGAATCAGTTTTAATGATGATATTTCAGGGAGACATGATGTTCGTAGAGTCCAAAACAAGCAGAGCTGCTGATGGGAATGAAGTTCCACAATTCTCCCATGGGATGGGTTTTCTAAATATTATTAGATCATTTTAACAGATGAGGAAACTGAGGCTCAGAGAAGTTGAGACTTAGTCATAGTCACATAACTAATAATATTTGGCATGTAGGGATCCTTATGGATTGTGTTAGTGGTTCCTGTCTTTATTTCAGTCTGACATCATTGCTCTCTGCCATACAATTCTCAAAGCCCTCCTACCCTGATAGGACCAATCAGAGGTCTTCATTGAGCATAATCTTTGACACAACTTTCAAGAAGAGCCCAGAGTCATCTCCATTCCATTTTAAGACATTTCAGTAGGATTTAGTGGAGGTAATAGGAGACTGTACTGGAGGTGATGCAATGGCAAGGGCACTGAAGAATTGATTTATAAGGTATCAAAGAGAGGAAGACACTAAAGATGTGTTTGTGGAAAATATCAGATTTATTAACAGATAACAACAAAAGGCTATCGAGAGGATGCTATCAATAAGTCCTTATGAGACTCATCTGTATATATGTTGACGGAATCCTTGATGAGGAAACAGCCAAGTCATATCCTGCAGTGAACCAAATCATCATGCAATTGAGTGAAAGACTAATGAAATACTTCTGTGTTACATACGTAATAAACAATAGGTTATGAAAAATATTTGATCCAGTAGAATTAAACTCAGTCTTAAAGAGTGGTCTTTCAACCTTTTATCTCCTATCAATATGAAACAGAATCATAGAATATATTTGGGAGGGACTTCAACAGCAATCTACCCATGCTTTAAAGAAGATGTCTCCAAGAAATATGTGACAAGTGGCCATCCAGTCTCTATTTGAAGATATCTAAGGAAGGAGGCCCAACCATCTCTCAAATCAGCTCATTCCATTCTCAGGTAGCTCCAATGTTAAGGAATTTTTTCTTGATATGAAGCCAAAATTGACTCTCTGCAATATTCATCCATTGCTTCTGTTTTTTTCCTTTGGTACTATACAGAAAAAATTTAATTCTTCTTCCCTTTGCTAGCCCTTCATGAATTTGAAAGCTGCCATCATATTATCCTTGAATCTTCCCTTTTCCAAGCTAAACATACCCAGTTACTTCAAGGGATTCTCAAAAGATATGGCCTCAAAGTCCTGAACCATTTTAGTTTTCCTTTATATATCTTCTTTTCTTCCCAGTTTGTCAATGTCCTTTTAAAATGAACTGAGCACACTTCTGCAGATGAAGTCTGATCAGGGCAAAATATATAGGGCCTATCACTTACTTGTTCCTGTAAGCTATGCCTCTCTTACTGCAACCCAAGATTGCAGTAGCCCTTTGACTGCCATAGCATCCTGCTGGGTCATATACAGCTTTCAGTTTGATAAAATCTCCATTTCACTTTCAGACAAACTGATGTTTAACCATGCTGCCCCTATCCTGTCTTTTTGAGGTTGACATCTGTAACTCAATCATAAGATAGCATATTTATCCCTACTGAAAGTCATCTTATTATATTTAATCCAAATATAGCTCAGTGTTCTTCACAGTGGGGAGTAGAGTCTCCTGGTGAAACTATGGTATTACCCCAATGAGGGAATGGATGGACCCTGAGGGGATTATAACAACAAGTAGTAATGAGAATTAAGTGAACCACACTGATTTCACCTTGTGATGGATTTCATCCATCAATTTTGGAACTAGATCAATTCCTTTTTTATTCACTTATGGATCTAGTCCAATTTTTGTCTTGTGAGAAGACTGTTCAATTATGGGAATTGTAAGAAAATTTTATTGCATTGTTTGAACCTAGTCCTGGATAACTAGCAAGCTGTTCTATCTCTGCCTGCTGTTTAGAGACTCTTAATCAAGGATCTAGGTTATGATGCTCAGAAAACTAGTCAGAACTGAAAATTGATACAAGGAGTTTTCTCACAATTATATATTTTAAACAACTCGTGTCATATCTGAAAATTGGTCCCATTATGATTACTCAATTATTATTTCTATGTTCCTTTGATTGAATACAAATACTTAAGGGAAGTGGGACATTACTTTTTCTGAATTGTACTTGTTTGCTCTCTCCCTCCCAACTTGGAAAATCCCTAATCTTTCTTCCAATTAGAAATCAGATGATCTACTTTTGTATTCTGGTTAAATGTTTTCTTTTAATTGGTCTTATTTGATTACTGGTTTTTAATGTATAAAAATCTGTCTCCCCCTGTACTTGGGATCTAATGCCAAAGCTGGCTTAGCTAGTCAGTTTTGCTGACATAGCCATTCTTGGGGCTTGTCTCCAACAGAACTACTGTTACCTTTTTTTTTTTTTTTTCTGAGGCAATTGGGGTTAAGTGACTTGCCCTGGGTCACACAGCTAGGAAATGTTAAGTGTCTGAGACCAGATTTGAACTCAGATCCTCCTGACTTTAGGGCTGGTACTCTCTCCACTGCACCACCTAGCTGCCCCTACTGCTATCTTTTTATTCCCCAATCCTCCTTCACTCCACTTGGCTTCCTTTGCTTTGTAAGCTCTCAATCTTTTACATTGTGAAGCTTGTGCCTTAGAACTCCCAGGAATTTATAACAGCAGCTGCCTAGGTGCCTATGAGAAAATTCTGCCAGAATCCCTTTCCTTCCAATCATGGCTGTTTGTGATGGGGGGCAGTAAGACAAACAAAATGAGCAATCATGGATGAACTAGATACTTCTTTTCTTTTCTTTTCTTTTGTTAAAGCTTTTTATTTGCAAAACATATACATAGGTAATTTTTCAACATTGACCCTTGCAAAGCTTTCTGTTACAAATTTTTCCCTCCTATCCCCCACTCCCTCCCCTAGATGGCAGGAAGTCTAATACATGTTAATTATGTTAAAATATTTGACAGATTGAATATGTGTATATATATTTATACAGTTATCTTGCTGTACAGGAAAGGAAAAAAAAAACCTGAGAAGGAAAACAATGCAAGCAAACATCAATAGAGAGTGTGAAAATGCTATGTTGTGGTCCAGACTCAGATCCCACAGACCTCTCCTTGGGTGTATATGGCTTTCTTCATCACTGAACAACTGGAACTGGTTTGAAACATCTCATTGTTGAAGAGAGCCATGTCCTTCAGAATTGATCATCGTATTATGTTCACCTGTTAGCCTAACTTTAGTTGAGATGGCATTTTCTTACTTTCAGTTAGGCCTTGAAGGATTAATGATCTTTCAGATTCAAATGTGGTAAACTCTTGGCCAAATATCTAATCTGGATAAATGGGAGAGAAACTCAGTTCTCAGATATGTGAAAAGGATGTAAGACAATGAGAGAGTAACAGAAGAAAAAAAGTTATGAATCATAAGGTTCATATCTAACCAGGTCCTAGTGAGTAGTATTTTGAAAAGAGAAAGCTGGGTGCTTAGTACAAAAGAAGCAAGCTGGGTTTTCCATTACCTTTGCTTTAAAAAGTTCTTAACTTTTTTTTTGTATCATGGACCCTTTTGGCAGTCTGGTGAATCCTAGGGATTTACAAAAATTTAAAAACAGAAGTAGGGTAACTGAACTGCAAACAATGAACTTTGCTCTTCAATTTTTGTTGTGATTATCTTAAGAGCTCACTTTGTATGAGCTCTTTGATCTTAGAGGCGAGTTGAATGAGGCCAGAGACTCATAGGGTGCATCAGTGCTCCTTGATCAACAAGGGCATTTCTGCAACATGGCTGAAAACTTATTGTGCACCACAGGTCAAGGTGGCCTCTGTACTCCCTCTTGACAGCTAACAAATTTTAATATTAAAATTAAAAGTTAAAGTAATTTTTAGTGATTTCTTTGGAGGGTCATATTTATTTTTTAATCTTGTCATACAATCTACTAAGTTTCCAGGATTGAATGACTTTCAGATAAATTGTCCAAATGGTCTCCAAACCCTATAATATCCATCTGCTATCACAAAATCTGCAATACTTTTTCCCCTTTTAATTCTTTATTGATAAAAAATGCAATAAAAGTTTTCAATTACTTTGAATAAGGTAATTTTATTTTGTTTTCGCTTTTCTTCAATACCTACCTTGACTCTTTCTTGCTATTTCACTCTACAATAAACTTGCCTCCCCAGAGAGCTAATTACAGCTCTCTATTTAGTGCTTGCTTATAATGAAAATCTGTTGTCAAAAGCAGTTCATGTCAATATAGAAATTTCAGTGCTGATAAAATATTACTTTTGACAGCTTCATGGTTCAAAGTGAAAGCACAAGTGGTCTGGCCAAGTTGTTATTAGGGAAAATACTGGATTAATAGGTGTTTAATAATTTGATGAGGAAATAAACTATTATAAAAATTAGGTTTAGTACCTCAATCTCTTACTAGCTATGTGACCCTAGATAAGCCCTTTCACTTCTGTTGGTTTCAGTTTATTCATCAAGTATTAATAATAACTTCTTTCTCCCTCCATTAGATTCTGAATTCTTTGGGCAGAAGGCAGATACTCACTTTTGTCTCCTTTTATATGCCTAGCACTTAACATAATGCTTAGCACATAGTTGGTATATAATAAATGCTTATTGACTGAAGGCTGTTGTGAAGATAAAATAAGATATTTGCAAAACACATTTCTAAACTTAAAATACTGGTAATAAATATGTTATATTTATTACCACAACAATATGTCATTATGTATTATGCTATCATGTGTAATATTACATGTGTATAATGCAAATAATATTATAATATAAATAAAATAATATAATCTAGACATAATAATATATCATGTATAAAATAACATATTATACTATTATTATATTATTACTATGAAAGTATTTGCTACCATCACCAATATTTTGTATATTTTCTCATTTTCAAAAAGAAGATGAATTTAAACAGAAGCTGAGAACTTCAGCAGTGGTCACTAGTTTGCTTTGCCAAAGAAATTGAAAATATTTTCAGGTTCATAGAGTTGTCTGCAAAGTAACATAGTTGTTATGAGAGGCCATAATTTAAAATAGTTGAATATTAGTATTTTGAGTGATTGTATTTTAGTCACATGTTTGTTTTTTCCCCTGGAGTTTTCTTTCCTTTAATTTATTTTAAGTCCTTAATTTATTATCCGGTTCTAATAGTGTACATAAATATTATTGTTTCTTCTACTCTAGGAGTATTGTACTTGGTGACAGGAATGAGAGGAGGAAGAAATCTGATGAGGAAAGAGTGCATATGATGTGTTTATATTTGAGAGTGTGGGCTCTTAATAGGGAACTTAAATTTCCCAAGTTGTTTACTTTCTGTCTAGGACATGGTGCTTACTAGTGACTTGTCTTCCCAATGAAGTTTTCAAACCCTTACACGAAAGTAGGCTGAGTGGTGTATGTGTGAGGTTAAATCTCTATGGCCTTCTTGTAATTTTCTAGCAGCCTATCTTACTCAGCCAGTTATCTTTAGGCAGTATTGCACAATTTATCAAGTTGGCTGTGAAAGATTGTTTTACCTGCCTGGCTTGTTCTGATGGAAGTCCCAGTCAAGGACTTTACCCTGGTGGGTGTGGGAAGCCCTGACTCACAAAGGAATCAGGATATCATTCTTAAATGCACACACAGGGTGTTACTTGGTAGTTTGTGGGACTTTTAATACTGGGTTGGTGTTGTCTGATTTTTTTTCTCCTTGCCTCCTCAATTACTTAGTTATTTCTTCCTGAACTGTTTCAGGGAATGGTAGAAATGTAATAGTAGGTTTGCTGAGAAGCACGGGAGGAGAGGTTATTTGTACTCTGCTCATTTTCTCCTCTGTTCCTCCCTCCTCTTTCTCTTTAAATCAAAGAGGTGGACTTTTGCCTTGAGGATCTGATCTTATGTTCTAAGCTGGGCCAAGGTTCTAAAGGACTTATTCTTCTAGTCTAAAAGAAATTTAAGTGAGTCTCAAGTTCAAATTTGGGGGATTTTCTTGGACTATTGATAGGATCATCCATTAAACCTAAATTATAACTCAGTAGACACCAGGAAGAACTTTTCAACTCCCATTTCAATTTTCAAGTCACTTTCATTTGCTATCATTCAAGTTTTCCTTCAACTGGGTTGCTGCATTCCCATCTGTATAGTATGGATAATGAAGCTAGATATCTTTGGGGGAGTCTGGTTGCTTTTGAAACAGGCTCTATCTGACTTCTCATGTCTGTATTTGTGTCTCCTCCTGTAGGCCTCACTCTACTAAAACTCCACAAAACACTAGATCTCATACCCTAATTCCCAGAATTTCTTCATCTTCTCAAGCTGAGGGGGTAGAAGTGTGATTATAATTATCATGATACCCAGATGCTATTCAAAACTCTCTGAGATCCCCAGACCTCAGGTCTGATTCAGCAACATTCCAAAAGAAATATAACTACCTCTACAGTCTAAATGATCAAATAAATTTACCTTGAGAAGAAAGGACCCTGATAGCTGGGAGGGAGAGACAGAGAAGCAACATGCAGATGATCTCTTCAGCTTCACCGGCTAAATAAAAATTTATTGAGTGTGTGAGTTGAGAGGGATTTGGAAGGGTGTATCTGGAGGAGGGATAACACATTTAGAAACATTAGGAAAATTAAGTTAACAGTTATATGGGAGGATGAATTGGAATAAGAATGTATGAAACAAAGAAATCAATTAAGAAATTATTGCAATAATCTAAATGAAAAGTGATGAAGACTTGAAGTAAGATAGTGTCTGGGTGCTTGGAGAGAGGGGAACATCTGAGAAGATTTTTTTCCCCTCAATAGTATTTTATTTTTTCAAATACATGTAAAAATAGTTTTCAACATTCATTTTTGTATGACTTTGAGTTCCAAATTTTTCTCCCTCTCTCTAGACTATAAGAAATCTGGTATAAGTTAAATAAGTACAATACTTTTAAACATATTTCCATATTTGTCATGTTGTACGAGAAAAATCAGACCAAAAGGGGAAAAAAGACATGAGAAAGAAAAAGCAAACAAACAAAAAAAGGTGAAAATATTATGCTGGGGGGGGAGCGGGGGGTGGGGGAGAAAAACAGAACCAAGATGGTGGAGTGCAGACTCGACTCTCTGTGACCTCCTCTGACGTTCTCTCAAACCAACAGCAGATTAAGCCTCTGAACTGGTTTTGGAGTAAAAACACCCCCAAATATTTGGAGTACAACACATTTTCAGCTACAGTTACTTTGGAAGTGCTTCAGAGCAGGTCTGTTTCAGTCGGTCAGGGGGTCAGGCAGTTGGCTGAGCTCAGATGGCAGCACTCAGCCAGGGCAGAAAGCCGGGGCTGGGGCAGAGCATGGCAGATTCTAAGCACCTGGGAAGTCCCTAGGAGAGCCTTGGGCCACTTTGCTCTGGTTGTGGGCAGGAGCTTTGGCAGATCTGCCTTTTGTAAATGGTAGGTTGAAAACCACTAAGAAGGCAGGACCTAGCCCAGTCAGCCCCACACCGGAAGTCAACCAGCCAAACTGCTTGAGGGCAAAGCAGCTGCCGTTCATCTACTTTAAAAAGACCTCAAGCTCTAAAAAATGAGTAAGAAACAGAAAAGAGGTCTCACCATAGACAGCTTTTATGGAGAGAAAGAAGGGCAGGCCCCAGATCCTAAGGTTCCTAAAGGTAAAGCAAATCCAGAGGAAGCCACAAAGGGAGACATGAGCTGGTCCACCTTTCACAAGGCTTTCCTGGAAGATTGCATAAAGAATCTCAAAAAAGAATTAGAAGAAAAATGAGGAAATGAATTGATATCAGTGCAAGAAAGATATAATGCCCTGCAAAAGAGATATGAAAAAGACACCAACTCGCTGGAAAACAAAATTGGTGAAAAGAAAATTATATTTTACTAAAGGGTACCATAGATAATGAAGCTGTATCAATGCTAAACATATATGCACTAAGTGGTATAGCATCCAAATTCCTAGAGGAGAAGTTAAGAGAGATGCAAGAAGAAATAGACAGCAAAACTACACTGATGGGGGATCTCAACCTCCCTTTCTCAGAACTAGATAAATCAAACCACAAAATAAATAAGAAAGAAGTTAGGGAGGTAAACAAACTCACTGAAAAACAAAATTGGTAAAATGGAAAAAGATTGCAATGAATAAAAAAATTCAATTGGCCAGTTACAAAAGAAGCTAAAAAAGGTAACTGAAGAAAATAATACTTTAAAAATTAAAATTGAACAAATGGAAGGGAATGACTCAATAAGACTTCAAGAATCAGTCAAACAAAAACAAAAAAATGAAAAAATAGACCAAAATATGAAATATCTCCTAGGAAAAACAACTGACTTGGAAAACAGATCTAGGAGAGGCAATCTAAGGATTATGGGACTCCCTGAAAGCCACAATGAAAAAAAGAACCTAGATGCTATCTTCCAGGAAATCATGAAAGAAAACTGCCCTGATGTTTTAGAATCAGAAGGCAAAATCGCCATCCAAAGAATTCACAGATCACCTCCTGAAAGAGACCCCAAAATTAAATCCCCAAGGAATATTGTGGCCAAATTTCAGGACTATCACACCAAGGAAAAGATATTGTAAACCGCTGGAAAGAAACAATTCAAATACCAAGGAACTATAATTAGAATCACACAAGATCTGTCAGCTTCCACATTAAAGGATCAAAGGGCCTGGAATCAGATATTCTAAAAGGCAAAGGAATTTGGATTATAGCCAAGAATAAGTTATCCAGTTAGAATGAGCATTATCTTTCAGGGAAAAAGATGGTCATTCAATGATATAGGTGAATTTCACCTATTTCTAATGAAAAGACCAGGTCTGAACAAGAAATTTGACCTCCAAACACAGAACTCAAGAGAAGCATAAAAAGATAAAAAGGAAAGAACTCTTAAGAACTATATTTCTACTATGGGTATACTTAAAGAATGGGGGTATAATTTGATTTTATTCTGATAAAATGAAAAAGAAGCTAGAAGTGGAAGGCTATCATACTGGAAAAAGAGGGGAAAGGAGGTAAAATAAAGTAAAAAAAAGGGGAGGTAAAAATAAGGTAAAATCTAATGAGGAGGCAAAGAAAAAATCTAATATAATTGAGGGAAAGAAGGAAGGAGGATGAGCATTGTGTGAATCTTACTCTCATCAGATTGGGCTCTAAAAGAGGATATCAGACACATTTGGTTTCAGAGAAAAACTTGTCCCTCCTTATGGGGGGAAGTAGGAGGGAAAGGAGGAAAAGAAAGGGATAGACTAATAGAAGGGAAAATAGAAGAATTAGGGGAAAGGGTAAAAAGAGGGAGAGGCTCTAAAGGGGGGAGGAATGTTAGAGGGAAGTGGTCATCAAAAACAAAATACTGGGGAGGGGAGAAGGGAGAAAGTGGAAAGTAAAGAGAAAAACATAACTGGGTAAATAAGATGGCAGGAAATATAGATTTAGTTATTTTAACTATGAATGTGAATGGGATGAACTCTCCCTTAAAACGGAAGCGGACAGCAGACTGGATTAAAAGCCAGAATCCTACAATATGTTGTTTACAAGAAACACATCTAAAATGAAAAGATACATACAGAGTGAAGGTAAAGGGCTCGAGCAGAATCTATTATGCTTCAGGTGAACCAAAATAAAGCAGGGGTAGCAATCCTGATCTCAGATCAAGTACAAGCAAAGATAGATCTAATTAAAAGAGCTAATGAAGGAAACTATATTTTACTAAAGAGAGATGCAAGAAGAAATAGACAGCAAAACTATACTATTGGGGGATCTCAACCTTGCTCTCTCAGAATCAGATAAGTCAAACCACAAAATAAATAAGAAAGAAGTTTACCAACAAAGTTCAGCAGCAAGAGATACAAAAAGAAATTCCTTTCAATATAACTGTTGATAGTATAAAATATTTGGGAATCAATCTGCCAAGGAAAAGTCAGGAACTATACGAACTAAACTACAAAACACTTTCCACACAAATAAAGTCAGACCTAGTCAATTGGAAAAATATCAAGTGCTCATGGGTAGGCCAAGCAAATATAATAAAAATGACAATACTACCCAAACTAATTTACTTATTTAGTGCCATAACAATCAAACTCCCAAGAAATTATTTTACAGATCTAGAAAAAATAGTAACAAAGTTCATTTGGAAGAACAAAAGGTCAAGAATTTCAAGGGAATTCATGAAAAAAAAAGGCTGATGAAGGTGGCTTTCCTGTGCCAAATCTAAAACTATATTATAAAACAGTGGTCACCAAAACCATTTGGTACTGGCTAAGAAATAGAGTAGCCGATCAGTGGCATAGGATAGGATCACAGCACAAACTAGATAATAAGTATAGCAATTTAGTGTTTGATAAACCCAAAGACCCCAGCTTTTGGGCTAAGTAGTCAGTATTCAACAAAAACTGCTGGGAAAATCGGAAACTAGTGTGGAAGAAATTAGGGCTTGACCCACACCTAACACCATATACCAAGATAAGATCTAAATGGGTTCATGATTTGGATATAAAGAGTGATATTATAAGCAAATTAGAGGAACATAGTATAGATTACCTCTCAGACTTGTGGAGAAGGAATAAATTTATGTCCAAAGAAGAACTGGAACTCTTAATTGGACACCAGATAGATAATTTTGATTATATTAAGTTACAAAGTTTTTGTACAAACAAAACAAATGCAGGCAAGATTAGGAGGGAAGCAATAAATTGGGAAATCATCTTTACATTTAAGGGTTCTGATAAAGGCCTCATTTCTAAAATATAGGGAATTGTCTCCTATTTATAAGAATTCAAGCCATTCTCCAATTGATAAATGCTCAAAGGATATGAGCAAACAGTTTTCAGATACAGAAATTGAAACTATTTTTAGTCATATGAAAAGGTACTCCAAATCACTATTGATCAGAGAAATGCAAATTAAGACAACTCAGAGGTACCACTACACACCTGTCAGATTGGCTAAGATGGCAGGAAAAGATAATGACAAATGTTGGAGGGGATGTGGGAAAACTGGGACACTGAGACATGGTTGGTGGAACTGTGAACGGATCCAAGCATTCTGGAGAGCAATTTGGAACTATGCTCAAAAAGGTATCAAACTGTGCATACCCTTTGACCCAGCAGTGTTTCTATTGGGCTTATATCCCAAAGATATCTTAAAGGAGGGAAAGAGACCCACATGTGCAAGAATGTTTGTGGCAGCCCTTTTTGTAGTGGGTAGGAACTGGAAGCTGAAAGGATGCCCATCAATTGGAGAATGGCTGAACAAATTATGGTATATGAATGTTATGGAATATTATTGTTCTGTAAGAAACGACCAGCAGGATGATTTCAGAGAGGCTTGAAGAGACTTGCATGAACTGATGCTGAGTGAAACGAGCAGAACCAAGAAATGAGCAACAACAAGACTATATGATGATCAATTTTGATGGACATGGCTCTCTTCAACAATGAAATGTTTCAAAGCAGTTCCAATTGGTCAGTGAAGAGAGCCATACACACCCAGAGAGAGGGACATGAAATCTGGCCCACAACATAACATTTTCATGCTCTCTATTGATGTTTGCTTGCATTATGTTTCCCTTCTCAGATTTTTTTTCTTGTAGATCTGACTTTTCTTGCACAGCAAGATAACTGTAAAAATATATATACACATATTTGATTTGTCAAGTATTTTAACTTAATTAACATATAGTAGACTTTCTTCCATTTAGGGGAGGGGTGGGGACTAGGTGGGAAAAATTTGTAATGGAAAGCTTTGCAAGGGTCAATGTTGAATAATTACCCATACATATGTTTTGCAAGTAAAAAACTTTAATAAAAAAAAGAAAAGAGAAAATATTATGCTTTGAATCACAGTCTCCATAGTTTTTTTCTCCCTGCATATAGATGCATTTTCCATCCTAAGTCTATTGGAATTGGTTTGATTCTCCTCATTGTTGAAAAGAGCCAAATCCATCACAATTGATCATCACATAATCTTGTTGTTACCGTGTACAATGTTCTCTTGGTTCTACTCACTTCATTTAGTATCAGTTCATGAAAGGCTTTCCAGGATTTTCTGAAATCAGCCTGCTCATCATTTTTTATAAAGTGATAATATTCCATTATCATCATATAGCATAATTTATTCAACCATTCCCCAACTGATGGCCATCCACTCCATTTCCAGTTCCTTGCCACTACAAAAAGAGCTGCTACAAAATTTTTGTACATGTAGGTCATTTTTTCTCTTTTATGACCTCTTTGTGATAGAGTCCCAGTAATGACATTGCTAGATCAAAGGGTATGACAGTTTGATAGCCCTTTGGGCATAGTTCCAAATTGCTCTGGGAGGGAGATTATGAAGATAGAAATTACAAGGTTTAATGACTGCACATGTGGAGCAAGTGTGAGTTAGGGGTTTGGGTAATTCCAAGGATAATACTGCTCTTATCAGAAAGAGAAGCTTAGAAGAGAGATGTTTTGGGTAGTCTGGGGGAAGAAAGAAAATGAATTTTGTTTTGAACTTGTTCAGTTCGAGATACCTACAGGATATTTGGTTATATATCTCTGGTGTTTTAAAAATTTTATTCAGCATCAATGGTAAATCTAGACCTGGAATAACAAGTTGTTTCCAGTGAATTAACAACTTAACAATTTATTGAAGGAGACAATACATACAAAAGAAAAATGTACAAAATATGTGCAAAATAAGTACAAAATTGTTTTTTTGTTTTTGTTTTTGTTTTTAGTGGGAATGCATGTGGGGAGTGTATATATATATATATATGTATATATATATACATACATATGGGAAAATTAGGAAAACCTTCATAAAGAAGAAATTTCCGGAATTAATTTTTGAAAGGAACAAGAAATTCTAAAAAGTGAAGGTGAGGTATAATGCATTCCAGGTACCAATGAAAGTCACTAATGGGAGATAGCTATCTTTTGTGAGGAATAGCAGAGGCTAGTTTGTATAATATGTAGAGTACAGGAAAGGGAGTACTTTATTATTGATAATTAGGCTAGAAAGAATATTGGGGTCAGTTTGTAAAAGGCTTTAAAAGCTAAACAGATTTGCTTATATCTGATTCTAGAGATAATAGGGGGCCACAGGAGCTTATTGAGTAGGAGACAGATTTGTCAGATTTGTACTTTTAGAAAACCCCTTCACAGTTTTGTGAAGGATGGGAAAGGGATTGGATGTGGGGAAATCAATTGGGAGACTATTAAAATAGTCCAGATATGACAAAGGACTGAACTCAAGTAAGGACCATGTAAGTAGAGAGTAGAGGACATATCTGGCAATCAATCAGCAATGTGGAGGTGAATGAGAGTGAAGAATCAAAAGTAACTCTGAAGCTGCAAACCTGGGTGACTGGATAAATAGAAGGAAGAGTCTATTCTATTCTTTTTGAGATTGTCAAGGAAGAAAAGGGTAATGTTATGGCATTAAAATAGCAGTGGGATTTTATACAGTCAGGACTAACTCTCTGGAGGATCTCGATACCAGCCGTAGTCCTTGCTCTTAGAGGAAGAGTCAAGGGGTAGGAACCCACATGGATGGTTAAATATGGAGTCCTTTTATTTCAAGTTCTCTCAACCCCTAAATACCTTAGTACAATTATATCACTATAGAACACTGAGCATAGGCTAACTATAGTACCATTACATCACCACAGCGCATTGAGCAAGTGCTAACTAAAAGCACCTTGCTATAAACATGTAAATTCCTCTCTTATGTACTAGCTCTGCTTCAAATAGAACACAGGTTATCACATCCCCCCAGACTTCTCAGGAAGGATGAGATGCTCCAAGGGGAGATGAGACCCAAACCAGACATCTTCAGCAGGTTCCCTCTGGCTGAAGGGTCTCATACCTCACTGAGAGTTCCCCCACTGTCTGTGGCTCTCTACAGGATTTTTTAATTCTTTTATACCATATTGAAAATAACATTATCAACTTCTCACAGTGATTCATTCTCCTCTCACTTTGAAGACACTCCCTAGTTTTTTATAATATGCAGTTGAACCATGCATGACATAGGTTGATAAGTTACTGTTTCTAGATATACAACAAATGTTCTTACATTCCAAAGGAAGTTGGCAACCAGTAAAAGGGAAGACTTAAATATTTGGGAGCCAACAGATGCCCCACCCTTGGATGAATGTGTTAATTATTATAAAGGACTTTAAAAACAGAAAAGATTTAGTGAAATATTATACATGCTATACCTTAAAATGGGGGCTAATATTTCTGACTTCAGAATCTTAGGTTATAAGGTAATATTTGGCTTAGAAAAAATGTTCGATGATTTCTCATAGTTTGATGCTAAAAGAAAAACATAACTTTGTGTTGTATTTTGACCAAAGAGAAACATCAACTTGGTTTTGTGATATAATTTGAAATTTTACATTTTTGTCAGGCACACTAGATTTTAATTTATTTTCTAACACTAGGAAGATAAATACAATTATATTTTTATGTTGTCTGTATTTAATTTTTATCTCCCCTTGCTTCTTCCTCATTCCCAAATTGTAGATAATAAACATGTCTTACATCACAGTTTTAGTTTACATCTCTGGAAAATAACAAAAGCAATCTTTACCTGGAACCTTCACCTCTAGTTGAATCTTCACCAAAATCTTAAATAGGAGCAAGAATTTGAAATCTTAAGAGGTTTTATGTCAATATAATTATGCGAAGTGCTAGACCACTGTACTATAAATGCAGGTAGTCAAATATTTATTGATGATTCTAGTGTGTACATAGGGAGTTTTGAAAAAGAATTTTCCCCTGTTACCATGGATTTATGTTTTAAAGTGATGATAGAATCTATTTGTCAGCTTTTCAGGGTTGTTTGTATAGAAGAGGTGGGGTAAGAGGTGGGAATCTAGTCTGGCAAGTCATCTTTCATTCTAGAGATTAATTCCTTAATCAGGGAAATAACTTATATGTAATTCCCATCAGGGGTGTAGACTATGATGTTACTTAGTTCTTATTATGAACAGTTTAGTTTTGTATTTTCTTATTGATAGGGAACTATTAGAATTTATTGATAGGGGGCTGTGTGTGTGTGTGTGTGTGTGTGTGTGTGTGTGTGTGTGTGTGTGATGATGGTCAGACCTGTGCTATTCTCCTAGTGATGCTCTTATGTTTGGGAATTTGGAACACTCCACTCTCTAAAAAAATTAGGGTTGCCCAGGACAGAAAGGACAATGGAAAGATGCAAGATGGCTGGATGCAGCCATAACTTTTTTTCTGCTCTTTCATTCCTGGATTATCAGATTATCTGTATTTACTTATCAAAGGTTTTTTTTTGTTGTTGTTGTTGTTTGTTGTTTGTTTTTGTTTTTGTTTCTTAAACTTGCCAGGAACCTTATAAGCTCCTAGAAGGCTAAGGCTATTTTCTTTTTAATCACTTAGGAAAATCATTTTGGCAGCCAAATAGAGAATGGATTGGAATGAGGAGAGATGTGAGTTAGGAGACTAAACAGGAAACTGTTGTAATATTCTGCACATGAAGTGATTTGGGCTTGCATTAGAGTGGTAGCTGTGTGATTAGAAAGAAAAGTACATATAAAAAGAAATAGGAAAGTAGAAATGACAAGAATGACATATTAGATGAGAGGAATATAAAAGAGAAGTCATGTTTGACCCTAAGTTTTGGAGCTTGGATGACTAAAGATGATGGTGCTTTCAACAATAGTAGGGAAGTTGGGAACAGAGATAACGATCTCTGTTTTTGATATGTTGAATTTGAGCTATTTGCAGAGCATCCGGTGTGAGATATCCAAAAGGTGATGTAAGACGAGTTCAGAAGAGAGAGGTTAGGGCAGAATTCATAGATCTGGAAATCAGTGGCATCTGGTAACAACTGAACCCTTGGGATCTAATGATCCAGGGAGATCTGGTAAGAGCTTTGAGGGATAATCCAGGTTCATTGGCCTTATCTGTCAGTCAAAGATCAAAGGAATTAGAATACCATAGAGTTAAGAGCTGGAAGGTACTTTAGCCCCTTAGCTTTACTGATTACCTTCCTCAGAGATTAATTATAAGAACTGGGATTCAAACCCAGATCTACTGAGGTCTAATCAAATGCTATCTCTACTATATAATGTCTTCATTTTGGTATTTCATACTGGTTAATAGGTAGTGTTATAATGTATGATTCCTTGGTTTGGTTAATTGGACACTGCAGAATTCCCATAGAATCTCATGATATGATGTGGATTTTCTTAGCTTTCTTTAATTTTTTTCTTGCATGTATTTATGAATGCCTTTTCTGTGATGTTTAGTCAATAAAATATAGTATTAATATACTGAGCTGAGATTAGGCTAAGAAAGAAACTTCCTTTTTAGTTTGACAAAGAATTTAGTTTAAAGCTGCTGAGATAAACACACAAATGTTGCCCGTCTATGTTGATTTTATTGGAAATGGTTCTATTGGCAAATTTTCAGAGATATAATTAGAAATGATCCATAAGCAGTTTTATTTCTTTTAATGTCTTAATCTATGAATTTGATTATACAAGCTTTGCAGATAATGGTTTCTATTCTATTTTTACAATAGCTAATAATTGAACCACACTCCCAGTTAGACTGAGGGCATTGTCTTGTTGGACAAGTTTAGAATAAATGATCTATTCTAGATCTCCTTCAGACTTTAAATTTCTCCCTTTCCTCTCTTTCCCTAGGCCCTTTGAGTTAATTTATGCTTCCTATCTCTTGTGCACATTACAACTCTTAGTATTTATCTTGGAGTGTACTCTTATTTTACTTCACCAGATTATAAACTCTTTGAGAGTAAAGATCATATCTTATAGATGTTTATGTATTCCTAATCACCTAGTCTTGCAAATAGTTGCTACTCAATAAAAATATATGGAATTTTCATAATAAGAAATATTTATCTCTATACCTGTAAGTCAGCAATATTTCTATCCCATCCTATTTATTTATTTTAAAGTAGATCACTAATTGTTTTGCGAAGCTCCTATTGAGGAAATTCTGTTAAGGCAGATCTGCACCTGCTTTGTAATCTATATGTAATGAGGACTTTGGAGCATGTCAGATACTACTTAACAGGGAGGCACTTTGAGGGGCTTGCCTGAGCATGCTCAGGCTTCCTAAGATGAAGGCAGTTTTCATCTCCTTCCATGTAGGTGAATATCAATTACCTATTATCATCAATTGGCTTTCTCACTGAAACAGACTATTTGGGTCCCTGAGATTTTTCCTGTGTAAATGTCACTACCAGACCTATGCATAAGGAAAGTTTAGCAGCAATGTACAGATGGTTTCTAGAGGAGGAACAATGGCTAGGATGAGATCATTTTCATGAGGAACAATGAGATCCTATGTCAAGAGAGTGGGAATAAGAGACAGGAAAAAGGCAATATGATACAACAGAAAGTCTGGAGTCAGAAGGCCTGAGTTCTGATTCTGTCTCTGACACTACCTGTACGTCCTTAGTAAGATACTTAACTTTTCTGGACTTCAGCTTCCTCATCTGTAAAATTAGAGGGCATTGGATTAGTTGGTCCCATATTTCTGTCTATGATCCTGTGATCAGGATTGCCAAAGTAGAAGTGAAGGAAGTTGGGTGGGGGTGGGGAGTGGGACAAGTTATGGATATGAGAAGGAAGGAGGAGGAAAGAGTCAAACATGAAAAGAAAGCTTTGAGCAGGGGAGATTGGATAAGTGATAATGTCCCTAAGAGAAATATCAGAATATTGAATAAGAATATTGAGTAGAAAGTACTACACAATATTAGTTACAAGGATACATGACCTTCCTTCAGCTGAATTGAATTTTGATAATACTTTTCCTTCACTCAATATTCTACATATAAAAATTCGGGTACAATAGAATCTCCTGGGAGGAGGATACTGTGCTGTATGAGCACAACTAGGTATATATGACCTATATATATCTCATGGAACCCTAATTTAAGAGGAAGTCAGTTCTAATATTTCTAAGAAATGGCAATTATTTACACCATAATGATATATGTTGAAAGCTGAAGTCTTTCTTTCTAATTCTTATTACAACAATATGGAACTAAATTTTCATGCCTTAAAACAGAAGAAGGGGGTTCTATTTATCTTGTTGAGTATTTACCACACAAAGAACTATTATCCATGTGTTTGAATTCCTTGTAACTTGTGCTTAGCCTAAATTGGACTATCTGGTATTAGTCTCAGGGATCTTTACACATAATTCCAACCTCATCATAGTGATAAGCTTCCTTTTTTTTTTTTTTTTTTGATTTGTTTTGTTTGACTGCCCATATTTTTTTATTAAAGCTTTTTATTTTCAAAACATATGTATGGGTAATTCTTCAACATTGACCCTTACAAAGCTTTCTGTTACAAATTGTCTCCCCTAGTTCCCACCCCTCCCCTAGATGGCAGGAAGTCCACTATATGTTAATTATATTAAAATGCTTGACAAGTAGAATATATGTATACATATTTCCACACTTATCTTGCTGTGCAAGAAAAATTGTATCTACAAGAAAAAAAAAATCTGAGAAAGGAAACCCAATGCAAGCAAACATCGATAGAGAGCATGAAAATATTATGTTGTGGTCCACATCTCATATCCCTCTCTCTGGGTGTATATGGCCTTCTTTACTGATCAATTGGAACTGGTTTGAAACATTTCATTGTTGAAGAGAGCCATGTCCATCAGAATTGATCATCATATAGTCTTGTTGCCATGTATAATGATCTCCTGGTTCTGCTCATTTCACTCAGCATCAGTTCATGCAAGTCTCTCCAGGCCTCTCTGAAATCATCCTGCTGTTCATTTCTTATATTCATTTCTTATGTTATTCCGTAACATTCATATACCATAATTTATTCAGCCACTCTCCAATTGATGGGCATCCTTTCAGTTTCCAGTTTTTAGCCACTACAAAAAGGGCTGCCAGAAACATTCTTGCACATGTGGGTCCCTTTCCTTCTTTTATGATCTCTTTGGGATATAAGCCCAATAGAAACACTGCTGGGTCAAAGGTTAAGCACAGTTTGATAACTTTTTGAGCATAGTTCCAAATTGCTCTCCAGAATGGTTGGATCCGTTCACAGTTCCACCAACAATGTATCAGTGTCCCAGTTTTCCCACATCCCCTCCAACATTTGTCATTATCTTTTCCTGTCATTTTAGCCAATCTGACAGGTGTGTAATGGTACCTCAGAGTTGTCTTAATTTGCATTTTTCTGATCAATAGTGATTTGGACTATTTTTTTCATGACTAGAAATGGTTTTAATTTCATCATCTGAAAATTGTCTGTTCATATCCTTTGACCATTTATTTATTGGAGAGTGGCTTGAATTGTGATAAGCTTCCTTTTGCTCCCAAAATGGATTAAGAGATTGTAACTAGGTACATAAACTCTATTTCCATTCCTGAAGAAATGTCAGGTGTGATTTGAAAACATTTAGATCTAGGCAACTATAATAAGAATTTATAAATCCAAGTCATCAAAAACTTCAAAAAAAAACTGGCTTAAAATTGGTTAATTAAGCAATTCAAATGGAAACTAAAGAGCTAAAGGCTATTTGATGTACCTGGTTCCTCATCTGTTGATATCATATATAAATTATATATGAAAGTAGCATTCATTTTCACCCTTGTAAAGAGGAAAAGTGTACATAATCTAAATATTTATTTCTTATATATTAACTTTTGAAGAACAGCATATTTCTCAGGAATAATAATCTGAAACATTTGTCTAAAATAAAATTTGTTGAAAGCAGAAAATTAACTTCTTTAGGCCTAAAACAAATTCAAAGGCAAGAACAGTATTGTTATACAGAAATCTTTGCTTCTAAATTCATAGCATGTCAGAGGTAGAAGGGAATTTAGGAATCATTTTATCCTTTAGCCAACTGAAGCCTAGAGGACTTTGTCCAAGGTCACATTGTTAGTTATAATACCTGGGACTAAACTTTAGTTTTTTGAAATCTGGTGCTCCACACATACTTCATCAGATAGCTTCTTTACATACACACTCCGTGCATTCCAATCCAGCCTCTTCTATATCAGCTTAACTCTTTCTGGGAGTTCCAATTCTGGATCACACATATTAAAGGGTTCAACAAAGAGACATTTTAATCAATAATTGTATTTCATTTCAGTTGATTTAAGCCCCTTTCAGTACACTGAGAACTTCTAATAATTAGCCAGTAAACAATTTAATGAGGAGGAATCTTTGTAAAATAATAGCAAAATAAATTTCTATACTCATTTTCAGATAAGTGTGAATTTAGAGAATCATAAAATTTTGGTACTGGAAGGGACATCAGAGACTATCTCATCTATTCTAACTTAAATGTGAACAAAAACCTCTTTTACAACATATCCAAAAGGTCCCATATTTGGCAGGTGTTTTTTTTTGACTGAGGAACTTTAAGATAGTTCTAAATTTTATAAAACAATTTGTACAACAAGTCTAAATCTATTCCTTTGCCTCTTCTATCTATTGTCCCTAACTCTGTTGCTTGGGGTCAAACAAAAAAAGTTTATTTCCTCTTATATAAAAGCAATTTAAATATTCCAGAACAGCTATTCAGTTTCTCATAAGTCTTTCTTCTCTCTAGTTTCTTCAGCTAATCCTCATGTGGCATGATCTCTAGGTCTTTCACATTTTTTTGGATGCTGTCTAGCTTATTGATACTTTTTCTAAAAAAAATTACCTCATACCTGGACTATTGCGATAAGTACTGGTTGGTCTCTATGCCTCAAATGCCTTCACTCTAGTTTACCCTCCATTCAGATATCAAATTGACCTTCCTAAAGTTCAGGTCTTATCATGTCTCCTCCATAGGAAATAAATTCCAATCATTCCATGATCAAATATAAAATCTTTTGTTTGTAATTCAATGTCCATCATGATCTCCATTCCCCTCCACACCTATCACCCCTATCTTTCCAGTGTTCTTACTCTCTACTCCTCCCAAGGTACTTTGGGACCCAATGACACTGGCATCCTTGGTACAGACCTTAAACAAGGTTCTTCATTTCCAAACTCTGGTTATTTTCTCTGTACCCCATGCTTGGGATGTTTTCTTACTTATCTCTAATTACATGAACTCCCTGATTTTCTTCAAGCTAAAACCCCATCTTCTATATATAGCCTTTTTCTGATCCCCCTAGTGCCTTCCCTCTGTTGATTATGTCTAATTTATCCTGTATATATCTTGTTTGTACATAATTGTTTGCATGTTGTCTCTATCATTAGGCCATGAACTCCTTGAGATCAGGGATCATTTTATTTTTCTTTGTATACCATCAAGACATTTGATCCACTCCCTAATTTAATAGATGAGGAAACTAAAACTTAGAGAGGTGCCTAAAATCATATAGGCCCTAAGTGGAAAAGTCAAGATTTTAACCCATATTCCATAATGAGACCATTACTTCACTAGTACAGATCCTCTACTATGACTATTTCCTGTCTACCGACTATGCTTGTTGTAATGTATCTCAAAATTACATGACCTTTTTGACCGCCATATCACACTGTTGATTCATATTAAGCTTGTGGTTCACTGAAATTCCCAGCTCTTTTCAAGAACAATTTCTGTCTAGTTATGTGAAATAGATTTTTTTTCAAGGCAAAAAAAATTAGTTATCATATTTATTCCTAATTCAATTCAAAGAAAAAATATTAAGCTTACCTAAGATGTGCAAAGTTCTAGTGATACAAAGACAAAACCAAAACAAAATAAAAACACTTCCTGATCTCAATGAGGCCTTGAGAGACACAAATATACACTTGTAAGGAAAACTTAGACAAACAGGAGCATCAGGGAAAACATTACAGAAAGGTGGTTTCTGCATTGAACTTGAGTTGAAGATACAGATTCTGATAGGTGAATATAAGGAGTGAATTCCAGGCATGGGGAAACACTCTTGTGAATGCAAGGAATATCAAAAATGTCTAATAAATTGGAGATGGGGAATAAAACCAATTTTTTTCATTTAAAAAAATTTTAATAAAATATAATTTAAAAAAAGATGCCTACTCACCACTCCCCTCTCATTCTGGCATTCCAAAATTTTTAGGAAAAAAGTCTGTTTATTTTCTCTACCTACTTTAATCTTTTTTTCAAATTAAAGCACATTCTTTCTTCCTTGCTATTAAAAATGGGTTAATAATCTATTTTGACTGGAACATGGGGTTTGTGAAAAGGAGTATTATGATATATGGCTGTGAGAAAGGTGGGAATCATGTTACAAAGGACCTTTATTTTATTCTAAATTAATATTTCATCATATAGACAGTGGGAAGTTTTTAAAGGCACTGAAGATTTTGGAGTAAAGGAGTAATCTTTAGGAAGATTATTTGGGCAATTGTGAAGGATAGATTGAAAAAGAAAGATTGAAGCAAGGGAAAAAAAACATTCATGAGGCTCTTATAGTGTTCTAGGTGAGAGGATTCCATTAAAGCAGTGGTTGTATAAAAATCAGAAAAAAAGATGAATAGGAGATGTTGTAGTTATAGAACCAAGAAGATTTGACAATTGGATAAATACCATGAAAGAGAGGGCAAAGTTCAAGAACCTGGATGACTGAGAGAATGCTAGTGCCTTCATTAGAAGTAGGGTAGATATAGGCAGACAGATAGATACAGATGTATCTATATCTATCTACACACACACACACACATACACACACACACACACACTTGTGTTTAACTGTAGCCATCTCTGGGGTGGGATAGGGGAAGGGGGAAAAAGAAAGTTATATGGAACTATTATATATTTAAAAGGAAAATCAAGTTATATATAATAGATTTGTAGTTTCATGTGCAATCCTTTTTTCTATTCTACTTTGTTATGGAAATGCTTGTTTTAGTTCTTAAATTCAGAATTTAAAAAAGGGAAAATAGAAATAAATTGGGAGAAGAGCACATTTCTTCTGAATTTCCAAGATCTCTTTGGATCTTGACTCTGCCATCCAATATGGTAGCTATCCCTTCCAGCTTCCTGTTTTCTGCACCTCTTCTTGCATCTGAGCCTTTATCCAAATCATTTATACAAATGTTAACCCACAAAAGGCTGATGATAAATTACTAATGACTATTCCTTGGTGTGGCTATTCAACCAGTTTTGAATCCATTAATTGGATTTGTAATCCAGTCTGAACACTCCATTTCTTTCACAAGAATAGTGTGAGATACTTTATCAAATGCCTTACTAAAATCATATTGGCTATATCTAGGTAAAATATATTCTTATCTTCCAGTCTACTTAGACTCTCTCAAAAGAAGTTAATTATTTTTTCAATTAACAAGAATTTATTTTCCTTTCCTTCCACTCCCTCCCCCAATGAAAAAGAAAATCCTTAGAATAAATATACATAATTAAGCAAAATAAAGTCTACATCGGCCATATTTTTAAAAATATATCTCATTCTGCAACTTGAGTTCATCATCTCTGTCAGGAGGACTTCAAAGACATTGGTCCTCTGGAATCATGGTCTTTACATTGATCTTAAATATTTCTAAGTTGTTTTTTCCACAATATTGTTATGGGACAACTAAGTGGCACAGTGGATAGAGCACTGATTCTATCAGGAGGACTTGAGTTCAAATGTGACCTCAGAGATTGACTAGCTGGATAAGCCTGGGTCACTTTACCTTTTTTTGCCTCAGTTTCCTCATCTGTCAGATGAGCTGGAGAAATAATTGGCAAACCATTCCAGTATCTTTGCCAAGAAAACTCTAAATGGATTTATGAAAAGTTGGACATAACTAATTAACTAAACAATAAAAAATATTGCTTACATTCTCATAATCATTCTCATAATTCTACTCATTTCACTTTGTTTTAGTTCATATAAGTCTCTCCAGATTTCTCTTAAACTGTCCCTTTCATCATTTCTTTTGGAAAAATAATATTACATTATAATGCTCAGTCATTTCCCAGGTGTTAGTTTGTTTTTCATAAAGCCAAAAAAGTCAAAAACATTTTTGACTCTTTGTGATTGCTACTTCCTTTTCTAAATATTCACTAATCAGTTCCTTAACAATAATTCCTAGAATTTGGTCAAGAATGAAAGTAAAACATACTGGATTATTCTTGCCAGATTCTATTATCTTCCCTCTTTTAAAAAACAGGACATTTTTCTTATCTTCGATATCTTTCCCATTGTCCATAATCACTCAAAAAATGCTCATAGTAACTAACATTTGCTACTTCTTTTGCTACCTGAAGATGTAGTTCAATTGGACCTGATGACTTTAACTTATCAAATACTAGAAACTTTCAAAAAAATTTTTTAAAAAATTTAGAAAAAATGTTTCTAAAGAAACTTTACAATATTTTCAATAAATTGTATGTTCTCTCTACACACCCCCACCCCATGTCACGTACCTCAGCAAAGGAAATAGGGAGAAATGTTTTCTCATATCTATTCTTTGGAGGCCATGATTGTCCTTTATAATTTTACGACATTCATTTTCAATTGTTTTGTGATTGTTCATTTATATTCATGTATCCTAAAACTATTTCAAAGTATCCACCACCATTCAGAAATATTTGTGCCAAGTCATTAATAATAAGACAAATGCAAATTAAAACAATTTCTATTTCACCTCACACTCCTCAAAGTAGCAAAGATGATAGCAGTGGATGTTAAGGGGACTCTGAGAAGACTTTAAAGGAGAAACTGAATTGTCTCAACTTTTCTGAAAAAAATTTGTAATTATGTGAGAAAAGTCACTAAACTGTTCATACCCCTTACTGGATATATATCTCCAAGGAGTTCAAAGATGGAATGGTCTTATGTGTTCTCATATAAGATGTAGTTTTAGATTTTTTAATTCCTTCCAAGATTATCACCAATGTATGGAGCTTGGTCTCAGATTCTCAACCCTTATTAGAAAGAATCTTGTCAGGGAAGCCAAGGAATTACTCTTGCCACCACAGTAAATTGACTAATTTAGGAGTTTCCTGGTTCCTATTGAATAGATTTGTGCATATGACAAAATGGTACCACATTGTAAAGATAGTTTTAATATTTTTCTTATCTCCTTCTAGAAAAAAGAGGCATATGCACAATAGTTCCAAGGCTTGTTGCTTAGGCTTACTAGATAAGTTGGCAATACTTTTTCTTGAACAAATCAAGTACCACTTTTTACAAACGTCTGCTGTTATCTTGGTCCTGCCTAGAATTTGGCATCCAGTCCTATAGTTTTCACTTCACCCACATTTCTAAAATCATTTTATAGGACTTTTATAGCCTTGAATCAAGGAGCACCACCTATTCTGACTGACCATACGCAGAATTAGTAAAAGTTCTACATAGTGTTTCATTGCATATCTTCCTTTTTTTTTTAACCATCCTTTCAGCATCAGAGTGCTTTTTGAGTGGCTAAACTTGCCTTTTTAAGGAACACATTCTTTTGTATTAACTGTATCATTTCTCATCCTTCATTTGAGTTTGTTACCAAGTATTAAAAGATAATTTGGGCAAATGAAATCATACCATTTACTTCCAATTATTTCTAATGAAAACTCTAGGCCCTGCTGTGTTTTCTCGTATTAGCAGTTTTGTTCTAAGTACATTAAGGCTGTTCTTTAATCTTAAGCCTACTCTTCACTACTTCTTCATTTTCCACCCTGCTACTTGCTCCCACTCCATCCTTCAAATTATACTTCCAGAGACAATGCCTAGAAAGATTTGTGCAGCATTCTCTGCAACCCTAAAATCCTCTTTTCATCTTGGTCAGGTGCCCCATATGTAGTATCCCACCCCCTTTCCCCTTCTTGTCCTGAGAATTGTAATCAAATCACTATTTGCTTGTAGAAAGGATATATTCATGGACTATCCTATTGTTCCATTCACCATCTTTGTAATTTCCCAGATATAACTGCCTTCCCAGGTCACCTTTCTCCCAAATGTATTATCTGTCCCATTAGAATGTAAGTTCCTTGATGGCAGGGATGATTTCATTTTTGTATTTATGCCCCCTGAACTCTGCACAGTACTTGAAACATAATAATTTTTACCAGGGGGTGTATCAAATGTTCAAAAATGACTAGCATCTCTGGCATGAGGGCTTGTCAAAATCTTTTTAGGGCTGTTCATCCACCTTTGATGTTCACCTGCCACCCAACTTGTGACTCTAAGAAGCTGTAGCATGTGTAGTGGTCACCCTGGTGAAACTATCTCAATAGACAGGCTAAGCCAGGTTGTCATTAATGAGTTAGGAGGATGTCTTCCTTAAGTATGTGAAAACTACCAGAATGGGAAGATGAAAACAATTTGTTCCAATGATCTTGAAGGTGACTGAAGCAGGTGCTATGGAGTGCTTAGAGCTTGATCATTTACTGAATACCAGGACCAGCACTGGTCATGCTAACTTCTGTTAATTGGACACTGCCACTGAATTTCAATGTCTCAGGACGAGAACATAAGGTTGTTCAAATCTGCTTCACTTAAATTCAATTCACATAAAAAGTCAAGATATCACCCTTCACTGTCATTGGTTCTCTTAAAAAATGAAGAATGAACAACAGAAGTCTCTGACTGGTGACATCCAACTTAGGGTTCTCATCATATGAATCAATGGTCTTTTGTTTTCCTATACTTTAATCATACTTCATTCACATAACCTTGAAACTTATCAGTGAGTTCACTTTGTGGATGGAGTTTCATCCTCAGTGACTCATCTACTGGCAAACACTAATCTAGCATTCTTGATTTGTAACAGGCTTAGACCCTTTTTAATAATAAGTGCTTATTATCTGGTTCTTAAAGTCTCAATATCCATCTTCATGAGAATGAATCCTAGCAAGGGAGCAATAAATGGGAGTCATCCTTTTCCAGTTATACAACCTCCCCCACTCCCAACCCTTTGTGGCCACTATGCTCTCACATAACATAAAAGACTTGGATTGGCAAAAGTAAACAATGGTGCATATGTGAAGTAGCTAATCAGATCTTTAAAGGCTTGATCAAATTTCTTGTCCTAAGGATCTCTTAAAGGTGCTGGGGGCAGGGTAAGGCACCATGTATTGTCACACTTTTCTTTTTGTTTTAGGGTCTTCTTAATCATATCTATATTAAAGTTAATGAAAAACTTGACAGCTTTCTAATAGTAGAACCCACTGAACTTTAGCTATTCCTTTAACTCTGTATAATTCAAGCAGTGGATGCTTTAGCTTCTAGCTCCTCCACAAGAGGAAGTCCTCCATCATGCTGGGATAGAAGGACTAGCTACCAGAATTTCCCACCTTGTGGCTTAAAGTAGTTCTTTTCCTTAAAAAGTATTTATTAAAACTTTATTGGAACTTAATTGACTCAGAGGACCAAAGACTTAGACTAAGTATCTTAAGCATAAAAGTCACATAATTTTTTTTTAATAAAGCTTTTTATTTACAAAACATATGAGTGATTTTTCTACATTGACCTTTGCAAAAACTTTTTTTTTCCCAAGCTTTTCCTCTCCTTCACCCTACCCCTCACCCCTAGATGACAGGTAATCTAATACATGCTAAATAGGATAAATTATATGACAAATACAATACATGTATATATATCTATACAGTTATCTTACTGCACAAGAAACATCAGATCTAGAAAGAGAAGAAAAAACAACCTAAGAAGGAAAACAAAATGCATGGAAATATTCACAGAAAGCATTAAAATGCTGTGTTGTGGTTCACACTCAGTTCCCACAGGCCTCTCTCTGGATGTATATGACTATCTTCATCGCAGAACAATTGGTTTGAATCACATCATTGTTGAAGAGAACCATGTCCATCAAAATTGATCATCGTATAGTCTTGTTGCTGTGTATAATGTTCTCCTGGTTCTGCTCATTTTACTCAGCATCAGTTCATGCAAGTCTCTCCAGGCCTCTCTGAAATCCTCCTGTTGGTCGTTTCTTACAGAACAATAATATTCCATAACATTCATATACCATAATTTATTCAGCCATTCTCCAAATGATGGGCATCCTTTCAATTTCCAGTTTCTTGCCACTACAAAAAGGGCTGCCACAAACAGTTTTGCACATGTGGGTCCCTTTCCCTCCTTTAAGATCTCTTTGGGATATAGGCCCAGTAGAAACACTGCTGGGTCAAATGGTATGCACAGTTTGATAACATAAAAGTCACATAATGAACATCCTTTAGTCTTCTAATGAACAGACCAGAAATATTACCAACATTAGCACAAGAAAGTCATGTACAATTAAATTAACCACTATTAGATGTACTATGAATGTCTCATTTCATTCCAATCTCAAACATCAATGACTAAGTCTACCACAAGAATCTATTAGCAAAAAAAAGATTATAACCCATCTATACCTACCCAACTTGTGCAATTCCACTCCATGGCAGACTTATGTCTGAGGCTAGCTTTTACCTCAGGAAGAGGAGTCTGACTGACTCCAGGTCTGGAACTCTATCCACTGTACCACCTGATTACTCCCAATACTCCTCTGTCTTCTCTTCTAAATCACCAGAAGGAGTTTAATAGAGTCTTCTTTCATTTTATATGTATACCATGTTACCCAACAGCAGTCTTTTATTTGTACCATGCTTTTACCATGAGAGTTAGTAGTCAACAAGCATTTTAAGTGAGGCAGAAAATATAGAAGTGGGACAGGAGTCAGGAAGACCTGAGTTCAAATATGGCCTCAGACATTTACTATTTGTATGATTCTGGTCAAGTCATTTAAACATGTTTGTCTCAGTTTCTTCATCTGTAATATGAGCTAGAGAAGGAAATGGCAAGTCACTATGGTATCTTTACCAAAAAAATCTCAAATGGGGTCACACAAAATCAGACACAATTGAAAAATGACAACCAATGACAAACAACATTTATTAAATGCTTACTTACATTTAATCAATATAAATCAATTACCATGATAAAGAGAGCAAAAATTTCTAAAATCTCCCTTGATCAACAAATACTTTACTTATTATATAAGCTGCTCCTGATGAATTCAGATCACAAGATAAATTATATCCCAAAGTTGTGATAAAATTGCTAGATGTATTTGCTGAATAATTGTAATTGGTTAAGAAGCTGAATGATCATGAAGAACAGAAAACATTCTGAAGAATTGAAAAAGCACAAATTTCCTGATTTTCAAAAATTCATTGTCTTAAACTTGCATATAACCTTCTAAATAAGCCAATAAGTTTGATTTAAATTACTAGAAAAATTTCCAATAATGGCAGATTTTTCTTTAAAACTGAAAGTTTAACATCAAGTGCTCATGGGTAGGCCGAGCAAATATAATAAAAATGACAATATTACCCAAACTAATTTACTTATTTAGTGCTATACCAATCAAACTCCCAAGAAATTATTTTACAGATCTAGAAAAAATAGTAGCAAAGTTCATTTGGAAGAACAAAAGGTCAAGAATCTCAAGGGAATTAATGAAAAAAAAAAATCTGATAAAGGTGGCCTTGTTTTACCAGATCTAAAACTATATTATAAAGCAGCGATCATCAAAACCATTTGGTACTGGCTAAGAAATAAGAGTAGTCGATCAGTGGAATAGGATAGGATCACAGGACAAACTAGACAATATCTATAGCAATCTAGTGTTTGATAAGCCCAAAGACCCCAGATTCTGGGATAAGTACTCACTATTTGACAAAAACCGCTGGGAAAATTGGGAACTAGTGAGGAAGGAATTAGGGCTTCACCCACACCTAACACCACATACCAAGATAAGATCTAAATGGGTTCATGATTTAGATATAAAGAGTGATATTATAAGCAGATTAGAGAAGGATAGTTTACTCCTCAGACCTGTGGAGAAGGAATAAATTTATGTCCAAAGAAGAACTGGAACTCTTTTTTTTTTTTTTTTAAAGCTTTTTATTTACATAACACATGTATGGGTAGTTCTTCAGCATTGATTCTTACAAAGCTTTCCTTTACAAATTTTCCCCCTAGTCCCCTCCCCTCCCTTGGCAGGAAGTCCACAACATGTTAATTATATTATAATACTTGACAAGTCGAATATATCTATATATATTTCCATACTTATCTTGCTGTGCAAGAAAAATCATATCTACGTGAACAAAAACATCACAAAAAGGAAACACAATGCAAACAAACATCAACATAAAGAGTGAAAATGTTATGTTGTGGTCCACATTTCACATCCCTCTCTCTGGATGTATATGGTTTTCTTCACTGAACAATTGGAACTGGTTTGAAACATTTCATTGTTGAAGAGAGCCATGTCCATCAGAATTGATCATCCTATAGCCTTGTTGTTGCCGTATATATTGATCTCCTGGTTCTGTTCATTTTGCTCAGCATCAGTTCATATAAGTCTCTCCAGGCCTCTCTGAAATCATCCTGCTGGTCGTTTCTTACAGAGCAATAATATTCCATAACATTCATATACCAAAGCTTATTCAGCCATTCTCCAATTGAGGGGCATCCATTCAGTTTCCAGTTTCTAGCCACTACAAAAAGGGCTGCCACAAACATTCTTGCACATGTGGGGCCCTTTCCCTCCTTTAAGATCTCTTTGGGATATAGGCCCAGTAGAAACACTGCTGGGTCAAATGGTATGCACAGTTTGATAACTTTTTGAGCATAGCTCCAAATTACTCTCCAGAATGGTTGGATCCGTTCACAGTTCCACCAACAATGTATCAATGTCCCAGCTTTCCCACATCCCCTCCAACATTCATCATTATCATTTCCTGTCATTTTAGCCAATCTGACAGGTGTGTAATGATACCTCTGAGTTATCTTAATTTGCATTTCACTGACCAATAGTGATTTGGAGCACCTTTTCTTATGACTAGAAATGGTTTTAATGTCATCATCTGAAAATTGTCTGTTCATATCCCTTGACCATTTATCTATTGGAGAGTGGCTTGAATTCTTATAAATATGAGACAATTCCCTATATATTTTAGAAATGAGGCCTTTATCAGAACCATTAAATGTGAAGATGATTTCCCAATTTGATGCTTCCCTCCTAATCTTGTCTGCATTAGTTTTGTTTGTACAGAAACTTTTTAAATTAATATATTCAAAATTATCTATCTGGTGTTCAATTAAGAGTTCCAGTTCTTCTTTGGACATAAATTTATTCCATCTCCATAGGTCTGAGAGGTAAGCTATACTCCATTCCTTTAATTTACTTATAATATCACTCTTTATATCCAAATCATGAACCCATTTAGATCTTATCTTGGTATGTGGTGTTTGGTGTGGGTCAAGCCCTAATTTCTTCCTCACTAGTTTCCAATTTTCCCAGCAGTTTTTGCCGAATAGTGAGTACTTAGCCCAAAAGCTGGGGTCTTTGGGTTTATCAAACACTAAATTGCTAAAGTTACTGCCTAGATTGTCCTGATGTCCTATCCTATGCCACTGATCGACTACTCTATTTCTTAGCCAGTACCAAATGGTTTTGATGACCGCTGCTTTATAATATAGTTTTAGATCTGGTAGAGCAAGGCCACCCTCATCAGCCTTTTTTTCATTAATTCTCTTGAAATTCTTGACCTTTTGTTCTTCCAAATGAACTTTGCTACTATTTTTTCTAGATCTGTAAAATAATTTCTTGGGAGTTTGATTGTTATGGCACTAAATAAGTAAATTAGTTTGGGTAGTATTGTCATTTTTATTATATTTGCTCGGCCTACCCATGAGCACTTGATATTTTTCCAATTGACTAGGTCTGACTTTATTTGTGTGGAAAGTGTTTTGTAGTTTATTTCGTATAGTTCCTGACTTTTCCTTGGAAGATTGATTCCCAAATATTTTATACTATCAACAGTTATTTTGAATGGAATTTCTTTTTGTATCTCTTGCTGCTGAACTTTGTTGGTAATATATAAAAATGCTCATGATTTATGTGGATTTATTTTGAATCCTGCAACTTTGCTAAAGTTGTGAATTGTTTCTAGTAGTTTTTTAGTTGAGTCTCTAGGGTTCTCTAAGTATACCATCATGTCATCTGCAAAGAGCGATAATTTGGTTTCCTCATTACCTACTTTAATTCCTTTTATCTCTTTTTCTTCTATTATTGCCAAAGCTAACATTTCTAATACAATATTAAATAGTGGGGCAGCTAGGTGGCTCAGTGGATAGAGCACCAGCCCTGAAGTCAGGAGGACCTGAGTTCAAATGTGGTCTCAGACACTTAACATTCCCTTGCTGTGTGACCCTGGGCAAGTCACTTAACCTCAATTGCCTCAGCAAAAAGCAATATATATATATATATATATATATATATATATAATAGTAATGGTGACAGTGGGCAGCCTTGTTTCACTCCTGATCTTATTGGGAATGGTTCTAGTTTGTCTCCATTACATACGATGCTTGCTGATGGTTTTAAGTAGATGCTACTAATCATTTTGAAGAAAAGCCCATTTATTCCTATACTCTCTAGCATTTTTAATAGGAATGGGTGTTGGATTTTATCAAATGCTTTTTCTGCATTTATTGAGATAATTATATGGTTTTTGTTAGTTTGGCTATTAATATAAGTGATTATGCTGATAGTTTTCCTAATATTGAACCAGCCCTGCATTCCTAGTATAAACCCTAGTTGGTCATAGTGTACTCTCCTGGGGAAGCGTTCTGTAATCTCATTGCTAATATCTTATTTAAAATTTTTACATCAATATTCATTAGGGAAATTGGTCTATAGTTTTCTTTCTCTGTTTTCACCCTACCTGGTTTAGCTATCAGCACCATATTGGTATCATGGAAGGAATTTGGTAGTATACCTTCTGTCCCTATTTTTTTCAAATAGTTTGTATGGTATTGGAATTAATTGTTCTTTGAATGTTTAGTAGAATTCACATGCAAATCCATCTGGCCCTGGAGATTTTTTCTTAGGAAGTTGGTTAATATCTTGTTTTATTTCTTTTTCTAATATGCGGCTATTTAAATGATTTATTTCCTCTTCTGTTAACCTGGGCAATCTATATTTTTGTAGATATTTCTCCATTTCATTTAGATTATCAAATTTACTGGCATACAGTTGGGCAAAGTAACTCCTAATTATTACTCTAATTTCCTCTTCATTGGAGGAAAGTTCTCCCTTATTTTTGAGACTAACAATTTGATTTTCCTCTTTCCTTTTTCTAATCAAATTAACTAAAGGCTTATCTATTTTGTTGGTTTTTTCATAAAACCAACTCTTAGTTTTATTTATTAATTCAATAGTTTTCTTATTTTCAATTTTATTAATTTCCCCTTTTATTTTTAGAATTTCCAATTTGGTATTTAATTGAGGGTTTTTAATTTGCTCTTTTTCTAACTTTTTTAATTGTAAGCCCAATTCATTGATCTTCTCTTTCTCTATTTTATGCAAGTAAGCATCTAGAGATATAAAGTTACCCCTTATAACCGCTTTGGCTGTATCCCACAAATTTTGGTATGTTGTCTCCTTATTGTCATTCTCCTGGATGAAATTATTGATTGTGTCTATGATTTGCTCTTTCACCCATTCATTCTTTAAAATTAGATTATTTAATTCCCAATTAACTTTTGATCTATTTTCTCCTGGCCTTAAATTACACGTGAGTTTTATTGCATCATGATCTGAAAAGGATGCATTTACTATTTCTGCTTTCCTGCATTTGATTTTGAGGTTTTTATGCCCTAAACCATGATCAATTTTCATATAAGTTCCATGAACAGCAGAGAAAAAAGTAAACTCCCTACTGTCTCCATTCAATTTTTTCCAAAGATCTATCATACCTAACTTTTCTAACAATTTGTTTACCTCCCTAATTTCTTCCTTATTTATTTTGTGGTTTGATTTATCTAATTCTGAGAGAGCAAAGTTGAGATCCCCCACTAGTATAGTTTGGCTATCTATTTCTTCTTGCATCTCTCTTAATTTCTCCTCTAGGAATTTGGATGCTATACCACTTGATGCATATATATTTAATATTGATATTACTACATTATTTATGGTACCCTTTAATAAAATATAGTTTCCTTCCTTATCTCTTTTGATGAGATCCATCTTTGCTTTTACTTGATCTGATATCAGGATTGCTACCCCTACTTATTTTTGTTAACTTGAAGTGTAATAGGTTCTGCTCCAACCTTTTATCTTCACCCTGTATGTGTCTCTATGCTTTAGATGTGTTTCTTGTAGAAAACATATTGTTGGATTCTGGTTTTTAATCCAGTCTGCTATCCACTTCCGCTTTATGGGAGAGTTCATCCCATTCACATTCATACTTAAAATAACTAATTCTGTGTTTCCTGCCATCATATTTACCCAAGTTATGTTTTCACATTTCCTTTTCTCTTTCTCCCTTTCTCCCTTCTCAGTATTTTGCTTTTGATGACCTCCTCCCCCAAACAGTCCTCCCCCCTTTAGAGTCCCTCCCTCTTTTTTACTCCTTTCCCCCGATTCTTCTATTTCCCCTTCTATTAGTTTATCCCTTTCTTTTCCTCCTTTCCCTTCTACTTCCCTATAAGGAAGGTCAGGTTTCTCTTTGAAACCAAAAGTGTCTGATATACTCTTTTAGAGCCCAATCTGATGAGAGTAAGATTTACACAATGATCATCTCCCTCCCTTCTCTCAATTATATTAGGTTTTCTTTGCCTCTTCATGAGATTTTACCTTATTTTTACCTCCTTTTTTCATACCTTCTTTTACCACTTTTTCCCTCTTTTTCCCAGTATGATAGCCTTTTCCCCTCTAGTTTTCTTTTTCATATTACTGAAGTAATATCAAATTATACCCCCAATCTTTAAGTATCCCTATAGTAGAAATAAAGTTCTCAAGAGTCCTTTCCCTTTTACCTTTTTATGCTTCTCTTGAATTCTGAGTTTGGAGGTCAAATTGTTTGTTCAGATCTGGTCTTTTCATTAGAAATAGGTGAAATTCGCCTTCATCATTAAATGACCATTTTCTTCCCTGGAAGATAATGGTCATTCTAGGTGGATAGGTTATTCTTGGCTGTAATCCAACTTCCTTTGCCTTTCAGAACATCTGGTTCCAGGTCCTTCTATCCTTCAGTGTGGCAGCTGACAGATCGCGTGTGATTCTAATTATAGATCCTCAGTATTTTAATTGTTTCTTTCTAGCTGCTAGCAATATCTTTTCCTTGGTGCGATAGTCCTGAAATTTAGCCACGATA
>JAJPUD010006488.1:94677-128607 GCA_023553655.1 Myrmecobius fasciatus
TCAGGGCAGTTTTCTTTCGGGATTTCCTGGAAGATGGTGTTTAGATTCTTTTTTTCATCATGGTTTTCAGGAAGTCCAATAATCCTTAGATTGTCTCTCCTAGATCTATTTTCCAAGTCAGTTGTTTTTCCTAGGAGATATTTCATATTTTCTTCTATTTTTTCATTTTTTTGTTTTTGTTTGACTGATTCTTGAAGTCTTATTGAGTCATTCACTTGCATTTGTTCATTTCTAATTGTTAAAGTATTGTTTTCTTCAGTCACCTTTTTCAGCTCCTTTTGGAACTGGCCAATTTGTTCTTTGCATACTTTTTCCACTTCCCCAATTTTGTTTTTCAATGCATTTTTGTCTATTTCCAGTTCTCCAATTTTGTTTTTCAATGCATTTTTGTCTATTTCCAATTCACCAATTTTGTTTTTCAGTGCATTATTGTTTATTTCCAATTCACCAATTTTGTTTTTCAGTAAATTGGTGTTTTTATCATATCTCTTTTGGAAGGCTTATTGCACTGATCTCAATTCATTTCCCCATTTATCATCTAGCTCTCTTTTGAGATTCCTCATGCAGTCTTCCAGGAAAGCCTTGTGAAAGGGGGGCCAACTCATGTGTCCCTTTGTGGCTTCCACTGTAGTTGCTTTCAGAACCTCAGGATCTGGGGTTTGCCCTTCTTTCTCACCCTAAAAGCTGTCTATGGTAAGAGCTCTCCTTCTGCTTCTTACTCATTTTTTAGAGAATTTGGGGTCTATTTAAAATGAGAGAAGCAGCAGCTTGTGGTAGTTTGCCCTGGGGCAATCCTGCTAAAAATTATACTATGTTCCTCTAATTTGCTTATAAATAACATCACCCTTTATATCTAAATCATGAACCCATTTAGATCTTATCTTGGTATGTGGTGTTAGGTGTGGGTCAAGCTCTAATTTTTTCCACACTAGTTTCCAATTTTCCCACCAATTTTTGTCAAATAGTGAGTACTTAATCCCAAAAGCCTTTGGGTTTATCAAACCCTAGATTGCTATAGTTATTGCCTAGTTTGTCCTGTGATCCTATCTTATGCCACTGATTGACTATTTCTTAGCCAGTACCAAATGGTTTTGATGACTGCTGCTTTATGATATAGTTTTAGATCTGGCACAGCAAGGCCACCTTTATCAGCCTTTTTTTTTTTCATTAATTCCCTTGAAATTCTTGACCTTTTTTTTTTTCCAAATGAACTTTGCTACTTTTTTTTTCTAGATCTGTAAAATAATTTCTTGGGAGTTTGATTGGTATGGCACTAAATAAGTAAATTAGTTTGAGTAGTATTGTCATTTTTATTATATTTGCTCGGCCTATCCATGAGCACTTGATGTTTTTCCAATGGACTAGGTCTGACTTTATTTGTGTGGAAAATGTTTTATAGTTTATTTCGTATAGTTCCTGACTTTTCCTTAGCAGATAGATTCCCAAATATTTTATACTGTCAATGGTTATTTTGAATGGGATATCTTTTTTGTATCTCTTGCTAGTGATCTTTGTTGATAATATATAAAAAAGCTGATGATTTATGTGGATTTATTTTGTATCCTGCAACTTTGCTAAAGTTGTGAGTTGTTTCTAGTAGTTTTTTAGTTGAGTCTCCAGGGTTCTCTAAGTATACCATCTTATCATCTGCAAAGAGTGATAATTTGGTTTCTTCATTACCTACTCTAATTCCCTTAATCTCTTTTTCTTCTCTTACTGCCAAAGCTAACATTTCTAATACAATATTAAATAGTAATGGTGACAGTGGGCAGCCTTGTTTCACTCCTGATCTTATTGGGAATGGTTCTAGTTTGTCTCCGTTACATATGATGCTTGCTGATGGTTTTAAGTAAATGCTACTAATCATTTTAAGGAAAAGCCCATTCCTTTCTAGTCTGTTTTTTTTTTTTTTTTTAAATAAGAATGGGTGTTGGATTTTATCAAATGCTTTTTCTGCATCTATGGACATAATTATATGATTTTTGTTAGTTTGGTTATTAATATAAGTGATTATGCTGATAGTTTTCCTAATATTGAAGCAGCCCTGCATTCCTGGTATAAATCCTACTTGGTCATAGTGTATTATCTTGGGGATGACTTTCTGTAATCTCATTGCTAATATCTTTTTTTAAGATTTTTGCATCAATATTCATTAGGGAAATTGGTGTATAGTTTTCTTTCTCTGTTTTCACCCCACCTGGTTTAGCTATCAGTACCATATCTGTATCATAGAAGGAATTTGGTAGTACACCTTCTCTCCCTATCTTTTCAAATAGTTTATGTAGTATTGGAATTAATTGTTCTTTGAATGTTTGGTAGAATTCACATGTAAATCCATCTGGCCCTGGAGATTTTTTCTTAGGGAGTTGATTAATAGCTTGTTCTATTTCTTTTTCTAAAATGGGGCTATTTAAATAATTTATTTCCTCTTCTGTTAACCTGGGCAATCTATATTTTTGTAGATATTCCTCCATTTCATTTAGATTATCAAATTTATTGGCATAAAGTTGAATAAAGTAACTCCTAATTATTATTCTAATTTCCTCTTCATTGGAGGAAAGTTCTCCCTTATCATTTTTGAGACAAACAATTTGATTTTCCTCTTTCCTTTTTCTAATCAAATTAACCAGAGGCTTATCTATTTTGTTGGTTTTTCATAAAACCAACTCTTAGTTTTATTTATTAATTCAATGCTTTCTTATTTTTAATTTTATTAATCTCCCCTTTTATTTTCAGAATTTCCAATTTGGTATTTAATTGAGGGTTTTTAATTCTCTCTTTTTCTAGCTTTTTTAATAGTAAGCTCAATTCATTGATCTTTTTTTTCTATTTTATGCAAGTAAGCATCTAGAGATATAAAATTATGCCTTATAACCACTTTGGCAGTATCCCACAAATTTTGGTATGTTGTCTTATTCTCCTGGATGAAATTATTGATTGAGTATATGATTTGCTCTTTCACCCATTCATTCTTTAAAATTAGATTATTTAATTTCCAATTAACTTTTGCTCTATTTTCTCCTAAGCTTATATTACATGTGATTTTTATTGCATCATGATCTGATTTACTATTTCTGCCTTTCTGCATTTGATTTTGAAGTTTTTATGCCCTAACACATGTCAATTTTTGTATAAGTTCCATGAATCCCTGAGAAAAAAGTAAACTCCCTTCTATCTCCATTCCATTTCATCCAAAGATCTACTATACCTAACTTTTCTAACATTTTGTTTACCTCCCTAACTTCTTTCTTATTTATTTTGTGGTTTGATTTATCTAATTCTGAGAGAGCAAGGTTGAGCTTCCCTACTAGTATAGCTTTGCTGTCTATTTCTTCTTGCATCTTTATTTCTCCTCTAGGAATTTGGATGCGATAGCACTTGGTATATATATATATGTTTAGTTATTGATACCGCTTCTTTATCTATGGTACCCTTTAGTAAAATATAGTTTTCTTCCTTATCTCTTTTAATTAGATCTATCTTTGCTTTTACTTGATCTGAAATCAGGATTGCTACCCCTGCTTTTTTTTGTTCACCTGAAGCATAATAGATTGTGCTCCAGCCCTTTACCTTCACTTTGTATGTATCTCTATGTTTTAGATGTGTTTCTTGTAAACAACATATTGTAAAATTCTGGCTTTAAATCCAGTCTGCTATGCGCTTCCATTTCAAGGGAGAATTCATACCATTCACATTCACAATTATAATAACTAAATCTGTATTTCCTGCCATTTTATTTACCCAAAGTTATGTTTTTCTCTTCCCTTTCCCTTTTCTCCCTTTTCCCCCTCCCCAGTATTTTGTTTTTGATGACACCTCCCTCTAACAGTCCTCCCCCCTTTAGAGCCCCTCCCTCTTTTTTACACCTTTCCCCTAATTCTTCTATTTCCCCTTCTATTAGTCTATCCCTTTCTTTTCCTCCTTTCCCTCTTACTTCACCCCATAAGGAGGGACAAGTTTTTCTGTGAAACCAAATGTGTCTGATATACTCTTTTAGAGCCCAATCTGATGAGAGTAAGATTCACACAATGCTCATCCTCCTTCCTTCTTTCCCTCAATTATATTAGATTTTCTATGCCTCTTTATGAGATTTTACCTTATTTTTACCTCCCCTTTTTTTTACTTTATTTTACCTCCTTTCCCCTCTTTTTCCAGCATGATATCCCTTCTACCTCTAATTTCTTTTCCATTTTATCAAATTAAAATCAAATTATACCCCCATTCTTTGAGTATACCCATAGTAGAAATATATTTCTCAAGAGTTCTTTACTTTTTACCTTTTTATGCTTCTCTTGAGTTCTGTGTTTGGAGGTCAAATTTCTTGTTCAGACCTGGTCTTTTCATTAGAAATAGGTGAAATTCTCCTATATCATTGAATGACCATCTTCTTCCCTGGAAGATAATGCTCATTCTAGCTGGATAGCTTATTCATGGCTGTAATCCAAGTTCCTTGGCCTTTTGGAATATCTGATTCCAGGCCCTTTGATCCTTTAATGTGGAAGGTGACAGATCTTGTGTGATTCTAATTACAGTTCCTCGGTATTTTAATTGTTTCTTTCTAGCTGCTTACAATATCTTTTCCTTGGTATGAAGTCTTGAAATTTGGCCACAATATTCCTTGGGGTTTTAATTTTGGGGTCTCTTTCAGGAGGTGATCGGTGAATTCTTTCGATGACAATTTTGCCTTCTGATTCTAAAATGTCCGAGCCATTTTCTTTCATGATTTCCTGAAAGATGGCATCTAGGTTCTTTTTTTCATCATGGCTTTCAGGGATTCCCATAATCCTTAGATTGTCTCTCCTAGATCTGTTTTCAAAGTCAGTTGTTTTTCTTAGGAGATATTTCATATTTTTTCTATTTTTTTCTTTTTTTTGTTTTTGTTTGACTGATTCTTGAAGTCTTATTGAGTCATTAACTTCTATTTATTCAATTCTAATTTTTAAAGTATTATTTTCTTCAGTTATCTTTTTTAGCTCCTTTTGTAACTGGCCAATTGAATTTTTTTGTTCTTTGCAATCTTTTTCCATTTTACCAATTTTGTTTTTCAGTGAATTGTCTTTTTCCCATTTACCAATTTTGTTTTTCAGTGAGTTGCTGTCTTTTTCCATTTCACCAATTTTGTTTTTCAGCAAATTGGTGTCTTTTTCATATCTCTTTTGCAGGGCATTATATTCTTCTTGCACTGATTTTTCTTCTAACTCTCTTTTGAGATTCTTTATGCAGTCTTCCAGGAAAGCCTTATGAAATGAGGACCAGCTCATGTCCACCTTTGTGGCTTCCTCTGGCGTTGCTTTCCCTTTAGGAATCTCAGGATCTGGGGTCTGCCCTTCTTTCTCTCCATAAAAGCTGTCTATGGTGAGAGCTCTCTTCTGTTTCTTATTCATTTTTTAGAACTTGAGGTCTGTTTAAAGCAGAGGACCGTCAGCTGCTTCAATTTGCCCTGGGATAGTTCGGGTAATTGACTTCCAGTGTGTGGCTGTTCAGGCGAGATCCATGTTCTCAGTTGTTTTCAATCCACCTTTTACCAAAGGCAAATCTGCCAAAGCTCTGCCTGAAAGCAGAGCAAAGTGGCCCAAGCGTCTGCCAGGGACTTCCCAGGTGCTTAGAATCTGCCATGCTCTGTCCCAGCCCTGGTCTCCGGCCCCGGCTGAGCGCTGCCACATGAGTGTGCCCAATCCCCTGCCCATCTGAACAGACCTGCTCCGGATTTCTTCTAAGGTAATTTTTGATGGAAGTGTGTTGTACTCCAAATATTTGGGGGAGCTTTCACTCCAGAACTAGTTCAGAGGCTTAATCTGCTTTTGGTTTGAGGGAAGATCAGAGGAGCTCACAGAGAGTCATGTCTGCACTCTGCCATCTTCCACTGCTTTTTTTTGGAATACAAAAACTATCATAGGATTTCAAGGTGAGTAAGGACTTTCAGAACCTCAAAGGTCCTTTAATCTAAGGTTAATGAATTTGTTTAAAAAATATTTTAGTCACTATACTTCAATGTAATTTATTATCTTTTAACCCTATTTCATTTTATGCATTTAAATACTTTATTTTGAGATGGGTTCCATGGACTTCACCAGACTGCTCAAGAGATCCTTAATAAAAATAATAAAGAATCCCTGATTCTACTACTACTACTACTACTACTACTACTACTACTACTACTACTACTACTACTACTGCTGCTACTACTACTACTACTACTTATCTACTCTAATCCATGTCACACAATCAGTAGTAAAACTGACTGATAGCCATGTTTTCTGATTTCCAGTTCAGTGTTTTTTACATAATATCACATTATCTGATTTTAATTACATCACTGAAATGTGTAAGGTGAAAATAGGGACTTTTTTTTTGCTCTTGAGTTTATCTAAGAAGATACCCCGGGATCCGTTTAACAGAACTGTTACAGGATATTTGTATACAGAAAATCTAACTACACATTGAAAATATTTTAACAAACTTTTGTAACCTATGTTTTGTACTAGAAGCCTTACTAATAAGGCACCAGGAAAACTTTCCTATGCCTGGATTCCTAGAAAAGCTATTCCAGGCTCAAGCAAGTCTGTGGGTCAGCACCCACTCAGAGCCATAGCTCCCAATCCCTCAGTGATATATTGATTCTCATTAATGATTTCTTTTTTTAATTAATGATTTCTTAATGGCCAAAACCAATTCTTATTCTCCTTGACCATTTTCAGTCTTTGACACTATTGATCATTCTCTCCTCTTTGATGTTCTCTCTTATCCAGGTTTTTGGAATACCATACTCTTCTATCTATCAGATCACTCCTGAGTGTCCTTTGCAGGATCTTCATCCAAATCACACCTCTAACAGTAGGTGTCCCATGATTGGGTTCTCTTCTCCCTCTAGACTACTTCACTTGATGATCTCATCAGTCTCATGGATTTACATACCATCTCTATGCTGAGGTTTCTCAAATCTTCTTATCCTGCTGTAATCTCTCTGCTGACCTCTAATCTTTAATCTCCAATTGCCTTTGAGACATCTCAAACTAGATGTCCAACAAATATCTTAAACTTAAGATGTACAAAACTGAATTCACTATTTCCCCCTCTAAATGCTCTCTCCCTATTATTCTAGAGGGATATACCAACCTTTCAGTTACCCAGGCTTGCAACATAGATGTCATTTTTGACTCTTTACTATCACTCACTCCCATATTTAAAGGCCTGCCTATTTTATATCTGCAACATATCTCTAATACACTCCCTTCTCTCCTCTGATACTGCCCCTATTCTAGTACAAGCCTTCGTCACCTCACACCTGCATTGCTACAATGGCCTGCAGGTGGGTTTGCATGTCTCAAGTCTCTCCTCACTCCATTCCGTCCCCTATTCAGCTACCGATGTGGTTTTCCTAAACCACAGGTCCAACTTTATCATTTCCCCTACTTAATAACCTCCAGTGACTGACTCCCTATTGCCCCTAGGATAAAACACAAAATTCTTTTTTTAGTGTTCAAAATCCATCATGATCTATTCCTTTCCTACCTTTCTAGTCTTCTTATCCCTTTTCATTTACTCTGATAGTGATACTGGCTTCCTTGTTCTGCCTCAAACAAGATTCTCCATCTTTTGTCTCCGAGCATTTTCTCTAGTTCTCCCTCACAACTGGAATGTTCTCCCTCTTCATCTCTGCCTGATGGTTTTCCTGATTCTCTTAATTCCAAATAAAATTCTACCTTCTGCAACAGTGCTGTCAAATTAAAGTATAGAGGCCACCATACATAAGAATCCCAGTAGATCACATATTATCTTAGAAAAATGCATATTAACATTATGTTTTATTATGTTTTTATCTATTGTTGTGTTAAATATTTCTCAATCACATTTTAATCTGATTTGGGCAATAATTTAACAATATTTCAGGCCACAATATCCCAACAACATGTTATCTCTATTCTCTGTTGCAACCCTTATAAATTTTGATGCCTTTCCTCTTTTAATTATTACTCATTTTTCTGTTAATAGCTCATTTGCTTGCTTGCTGTCTCTCTCATTCAATTGTGAGCTCTTTGAAGACAGAGACTATTTTTGGCTCTTTTTATACCCCCGATATTTAGCACAATCCTTGGTATTTGGTAGATACTTATACTTAAGACAGTTTATTGATTGTATGATCAGGTAGTCGGAGTTCTTAACTTGGTTTCTGTGAATATATATACATATATACACACATATGTATATATACACAAGTGTATATGTATACACATATACATATAGCTATTTTCAATATAATTTATTTCCTTTATAGTTTTAAAAATTTTACACAATTAAAAATTATTCTGAAGAGTTTATGGGCTTCATTAGGTTTCCAAAGGAGTACACAACACAAAAAAGTTAGTCCCTGATTTTTAACATATGTATATGTATGCTCATGCTAAGATATCTATATCCAAATAGGTTATCTGAATGTATAGCCATGGTTCTCAGTGGCACGGATCACAGTCTTTGGAATCTTGTCATGATTTTCCCCATGAAAGAAGCAGAAAATGGGTTGAAAAAATATTTGTATGTGTATATGACAAACATATATTTGAGAGGACATATATGCATATTTGTGTGTGTTTCTTTTTCAATTATTTCAGTATTCATACATATATCTGTGTGTGTGTGTGTGTGTGTGTGTGTGTGTGTATTTATATACTGCTGGTCTAGGAGTATGATTTTTCAGGGGATTAGAAGGAAAACCACTTCCTTGGTCACATTTAAGGAAAAAGGGTATTATAGCCCCAAATTTACAATTTTTAGTTAGCACATCGACGTAACATTAGAATGTAATCTTATTTATCCACCAAAATTGCAAACAAAAATTGTTAAAGTTCTACAGGTTACACCAGAAAATATATGAGTAAATCAATTCTTTGTGGGAGGAAGTTGAAATCTCATCTTAAACTTTATAATGATGCCCTGGTCTCACCCATGGTGAAAATCTCCAAAGTATCTAGGAAGATAAACTGGAAAATAGGGGATATATTGAAGAATTTGTAGCTTTCAAAGTCTTGTTATATATCTTTCTCCTGAAGAATGTCTGTAAGCATATGAGTTTCTCTTCAAAAAAATTCTTCCACCAACTCTGCTGCTTATGCAATTTTACAGCATCATGCCAGCATTCCTTCCACCAATTAGGAGTTGTATCCTTTTGCAAATGCAGTAGCACAGAAAATACCCCGGCTTAATTTGAAGCCTGGTTTCAGGTTCAAAATAAGACATTGAATAAAACAGCACATCAAATAAAATGTCAAGATTCCTTCATGCACAAATAGGTTGTGGTAGGAGCAATATGTATATCCCAAGACCCAGGGTCCTAGTTGATGCAGATTAAACTAGTTTTTCAAACAATCTTTGAAACTTAATTGATTCAGAAAATTAATAATTGTACCATTGACATAAGTCCTCAGTAGTCTACAAATAAGTATAAAAATTAGCAAAAGAGGAATCAGCGGCCAAACCCTCATGCTTCTTACTGGTAAATCAGCATGGTGACTCAGAGCCAAGGAAGCTGTGCTCAACTAAATAAAAGGTGCATATTCTTTCTTTGCTATAGCTAAATAAACCTCATTTTATTCATTAATTAGATGGTGTGACTTTTTTTTTCCAGATTCAAATCTAGAGTGCCAGAGCAGTCTGAGGTAGGCCCATACTATAATATTTGTGATTGTCAATATGATTGAATTGGGATGGTTTCATTGAAGTGGGAGAAAGATGATACAAAGGAAGGTGTACTCTAGGTGGCCTTCATGTTGTTGGGAGTGTTTCTGGGAGAGCTGGCTATACCATAAAGCTTATCATCACCTACCATATAAACCAGCTAAGATACAGTCATTCCAAAGTTTGGGGAACAAGTCTGTTCTGGTCTTTATTTTTCCATATTATGCCATGCCTTCATGGAAGGAAGCATGATATTGCTTATTGTTATCATATATTGTTGTTCGTCTTTCATTCTTGTCGAGAATGAATGGTATCAAGATTGCAAGTGAATTGGATTTGAGCGAAACAGAGCTGTGCAAAGTCATCAGTCTCACTACCTCCTCCAGAATCATCTGAGTTCAATGGCAAAATATAGGTCAGGATAATTAAAAATAACCCCCTTGTTGTCATTTATTTGTTTGCTATGTTTTTATTTTTCTTCTCCTACTCTCCAGTGTTCTCTATGTCAAGGTCAGGGGTTTTCAGTAAAATTTCTAAGGCTATTTAAGTGGCAGGTCTTTTTTTTTTCTTTCTGAAGAATAAATAAAGGGCAGCCATCAGGTTCAGTGCTCATTCTAGTTATAGACTATGTTCTCTAAGCAATCTCAGTATAGACACAAAATTTCCAATATCAGTTTTCTTATTCAGAAGAAACATATGCTTTTTAGACCCATGAAGTGTTTCTGAAAGCTGGACATTCAATGCCAGAATGAGTAATCCTGTTTTAACTGAGTCATAAGAAAGAAGTAACTAATGCACAGGAATCATTTAACTGCTGAATAAGAAATCTCTGTGCCACATTATGAAATATGCAGGAAAGGAATTCAAAAGATGACAAAGATTGGAAAGAATCCTAGAACAGTAATAATTTTACAAACAAATTCTGTCCCAACAAACCCTCATTGGGGAAAATCCTGTGGTACATATTCCTAAGGCCTGAAAAACTGAATAAAGCTAGAGAATGACAGTCTTTCTAAACAACTTATAGTTTGGAACTCCTAAGTAAGACAAAATCCAATCTGGAAAATATCTCATATCACTCATGATGTGTTTAGACACATTTTCTATTGTATTTTCATCTTACTAGAAGCACAACTTATGCTTGATACGTTCCTCAAACCAAGTCCTCCTTTAAACTTCTTACCTTATTTTATTTTCTTATTAAGTTAACAGAAATGGAACAACCTCAAAAGGAAAATAAATGCCTTGGGTTATATATAGTTAAGGAACTTCAATAGCATGTAATCATATATTCTAAATATTTTGAATTTCATTCCATAAAGTATTTATCCTAAACTTTAGCACTTATTACTTTAAAAATATTTAGATTCTACTCCTTAAAGAGTTTGTTAATTCCTTTTGTTATGTATGCCATCGTTTTCCCCTTCCAATTACTAGCCCCACCCAACTCAGAAATATCTTTTATAATAAACTTACTATGTAGCTTTACCTACTAAAAAGTGGGATAATAATATCATCTACCTCCCAGGGGTGTTTTGAGGATGAAATGAGATATTTCTATAGCACTTTGCCAACTTTAAAGCATTATATAAATTCTAGTTATTATCAGTAGTAGTAGTGGTGGTGGTGGTAGTAGTAGTAGTCATACAGCATATGAGCAGGTGTGGTGTTCAGTATTAATAGTAAAATTAGTCACTAGTCATTTAATCTGTGTTCATTTGCCTTTTAGTATTATTTCCATGTACATTTCTAAAGATGCTCTGTATTACTATTTGGGTTCTGCTTTTTTTACTCTATCACTCCATATATCTTCTCTTGTTTCTTTCAATTCTCAATCCCTCTCATTTCTTGTTAAAAGATTTATGCAATCCTGTGAATTGGTTTAGGGTAGCAATTGTTACCTAGGTTACTAAGATAAAATAACTTGCCTGGGGTCATACAGAAGGATGTCAGAGATGAGTCTTGAAAACAGGTTGTTTTGACTCTCAGGCCAGCTCAACTCTTTATCTGTTATGCCATCTTGTCTTTAATGTTGCATTAATATTCAATTATATTCAAATGCTACATTTTTCGTCATTCCTCACTCAATGGGCACCCACTTTGTTTCCAGAGTTTTTTATTTGTTTGTTTTTTATTTCAACAAAAAAAAATGGCACTATGAATATTTTGGAATATCTGGAATATTTTTTTCTGCCTTTAACCTCCTAAAAAACTGTAGTAAGATAATTTATGTCTTGAATACTTGATAGATTGATGATTTTGTAAATTTGGGCACTCCTTCCAAAGGTACAAATCATAACCCCTATATGACCTGGCAGATTGTGTTCATGTGTTTTTATGGCCAAAAAATTCCTTGACCAAACTGGGTTCAAAATCTTTCTATCTATCTTTTTAACAGTGCTTGTGCTCCCTTATTGTTATTTGTCCTTTATTTCAAAGAGTACTAATGACATCACAGGGTGATGTTTTGACTTGAGCATGATTTGGCTTTAAGTGAGGCAGAGTTACACAGAGTCATCAGCTTTACTCTCTCAGAGCATCAAAACTTAGTGGCAAGACAAAAGTCGGGATGATTGACAATGATCTGGGATGCAGTGATGATCTTGACCACTTTGATGTCTGACCAAGCTCTAAGCATGCCACAATACCATCTTCAGCTACTTTCAAAACTATTGTTTTGAAAACTGAACACTGAAAAAAAACAAAGAACACATTGAACTCATTTGCCCATTTTGCCTGAGAATGTCTTCACATGCTTGGAGTAGATATCTCACTAATTGATTAATGGGTATATATCGGTTATCTTCAACCTGGTTTGGCCCATCTGCCAGGATAGTTTTACCAGGGTGTGTCTCCCTTGCTACATATAGCCTTTGACAACGCTATGCTGTTCCTATCCCATTGGGAGACTACTTAAACAGTGGTTGATGTTATAGGGAATAAAGTTTTGGATTCCATTTATTTTTTTCCTGTTGTGATAAAATTTTAGAGGAGTCTCCAATGTACTAAGAAAAAATCTAATGTACTTGGGGTTCAACCATATATGTTTATATTTTTTGCTGTGACAATTGAGGTTAAGTGACTTGCCCAGAGTCACACAACTAGTAAATGTTAAATCTCTGAGACAAGATTTGAACTCAGGTCCTCCCAAATTCGGGGCTGGTGCTCTATCCACTGCGCCATTTAGCTGCCATCTAACTGCTACCTAGCTGCCTCCCCCCAGATATTCTTCTAATCATTTTCTTGAATTCAGTCTGCCATGTCCAATCTATCCTTTATACTATTCTCAGAATAATCTTAGAAACTTCTTCTGACATAGATCTAATTTTATTTTCCCTAGACAAAACCTTAGTAGGCAAATTGAGGATTTTGCTAGTCAAAAATACAATACCAAAGCACTTTGGTTTTATTGTTACGTACATAATAATACAGATACATATATAATAAAGATAAGAATTCAGGCTATATGGGTAGAGAATACTAAACTTTCCTCTTTAACCTACCTTTTGTTCTGATTCAAATTAATTTACAGTAAACCCAGAAAGAATTTGATGACTGTGTAAGTATAGGAACCCTATTATCTACAAGATAATCATCTACAAAAGAAGGCTTTGATCTCTGTCCAGATATAGAGGTCAAAAAGAAAAGATCTAAAATTAATCTGGACATTCTACCTGGTTATTACTGACTTGAGTATGTGGCTATGACTAAAGGGCAATCATTATACCCTTATTATGGAGAGGTTCTAGCCATTCTACCTAACAGAATGAAGCCAAGATTCTTAAGTAACCATGAAGAAATTCTCTTTCTGGCTCTGTTTCTGTGTTTCTGGACTTTGATATTATGTATTCCCTACTGTATTACCTAGGAACTTTTTTCAGTGCCTAGGGCCTTCTCACCCTGAAATATTTTTCATTATCTATGGCCTTACCCTAGAATATCCATCTACCTGGGTATAATGTGCTAGATCCACAGCTTTGATCCAACTTACGACCTAGACTTGAGCTGGGCCCATAAGTAAATAATAAAGGTGGAGATGATGGATTAAAGATGAAATTATAGTTATGTTGCTCTGAATCTGTGGAACCTTTCATTTAGCTAGAAGCTGTCTACTACAGTTTTGAAATGGAATCTTGGGCTTGCAAAGCCCAGATCAGGAGAGCAATGAAAAGACTACTTCATGGGTGAAATTATGTGTCTTAGACACTGAAATTCTGTGGCTTGTTGGTCTGATTAATTTTTTGAGATTTTAATGCATAAAACAATCAATACCAAGAAAAAGCAGAGACAATCTCATATGCATTAATCAGGGACACAGTTCCAATATTCCCTCCAAAAATTTACAGACATGATATATATGTATATATATATATATATACATACCAACCAAGTATAAAAATGTACTGACTATAACTGATACCAAGTTCAAATTGAGGAAATAAGGCTAGAAGAATGAGTTTTTTTAAAAAAAGTAATATTAAGGAACCAGGGATGAGAAACATCAGAAAAAGAGTCTAACTCCATAATGACTACATGCAAAGCTTTAAATAGAATTAAAGATTTATGGAAAGAAATAAAGCAAGAATTTTAAAATGATGTTATAAATGAACTGAAAATTCTATAGAAAAGAAATGAGAATTCTGAAGGAAAAAATTAGGATAATTAGTCTAAACTTATTATAAAAGGTATAAAACCATAAGCAAGTAATTGACTCCTTAAAAATTAGAATGAATCAAACAAAATCTAAAGATTTCATGAAATAACAAGAAATAGTAAAAACAAATCAAAAGACCTGAAGATCAGATTAAGGAGGGGGAAAAAATCTAAAAATAATTGGATTACCTTCTAACCATAGATGTCCCTCCAAATTTTGTCCTCAATCTTCTTTCCTTCTTCCTCTATATTTCTTCACTTGATGATCTCATCAGCTCCCATGAATTTAATTATATCTATGCTATTCTGAAATATATCCAGTTCCAAACTCTCTCCTGGCCCCCAATCTCTAATCTTCAGTTGCCTTTCAGACATTTCAGACTGGTGCCAATAAACATCTTAAATACAAGATGTCCAGAACTTGAATTCATTATCTTTCCCCTGAACCTTCACTTCCTCCTAATTTCTCTATTACCATAGAAGGATACATCAATTTTCCAGCCTCCTAGTTGTCATCTTTAATTTCTCAATATCTTTCACCCCCATATACAATGTTGACAAGGCCTGCTAATTTCACCTATCCAATACACCCCTTTCTTTCCTCTGGTAGTGCCACTATTCTAATACAGGCCTGTCTCAAGTCTCTCTTCACTCCATGTCATCCTTCACTGGCCACCAACACAATTTTTCAGGTATCATATCATATCTCCCTAACTCATTCAATAAATTCAATATTAGATTTCCTATTGCTTCCACAATAAAATACAAAAATTTTCTACTTTGTGTTCAAACCCATTCTATAATTTATTCTCCTTATGTCTCTTCAATCTTCTTATACCTTTCTTCTTTCTATGTATTCTATGATCCAGTGATGCTGGCTTCTTTGATGTCCCACAAACAAGATATTCCATGTTTTGTCTCCAAATAATTTCTCTAACAGTTCCCCAAGACTGAAATGCTCTCTTTCCTCATCTCTGCTTGCTGACTTCCCTAACTAAAATTCCATCTTTTATAGGAAGCCTTCTAACCCTCTAAATTCTAGTGCCTTTTCTTTATTATTTCCTATTTATCCTGTTCATTTGTTCTTCATTTTCAGAGGATCAAAGACTTCATGGATGATGTCTTAACTCATGTGTGAATTATATTTAAGGGAGGGAAAGTTTTAAACGTCTCCTTCTCTATCTCCTTCTCCCTCTCCTTCTTTCCTTCTAGCTTTCTCTTTGTGAGGTCATGAGTTAAGTGACTTGTCCAGGATCACATAGCTACTAAGTTTGGATCCAAACTCAGTTTTTTCCTGACTCCCAGGCCAATATTCTAGCCACTATACCATCTAGCTGCCCCCAGTTTCACTCTCTCTTCTTGAATCACTAAAGTCCATTGGCAGGAAAGAAGTGAAGATGACTGGTGATAGCCCAGGAGACAGTGGATGATCTTGGTATCTTTCATGACAAGTTCTAAGCACTCTGCAATGCCTGCTTCAGCTGCCTTTGTGACCTTTGAAACAAATTGTTCTCATTGTACTCATTCTGTTGAGGAAAGTCTTCACATGCTTGGAGTAGATATTCCCCTAACTCTCCAAAAGGTTTGAAATTTGTTGGTTATCCTCGACCTGATTTACAATTCGTTTATATATATTTGCTTGTTTTCTCCCCATTAGATTGTATATTCCTTGAAGCCAAGGATTATCTTTTGCCCCTTTTTATATCCCTAGCACTTATCACAATGCATGACATATAGTAAGTACTTCATAAATCTTGATTGATTGATTAGCCTGAAAACTACTGCCTCCAAAAAAGGAGACTATATACCATATTTCAAGAAATCATGGACAAAAAGTACCTTGACAAATTAGGCTCAGAAGAAAAAGTGGAAATAGAAAGAATCCCCCAGTCATGTCCTGAAAGAAACTCCAAACTAAAAATGCTCAGGAACATAATGTCAAAAGTCCAAGGCTTTCAGTTCAAAGAAAAATGTGTACAGTCATAAAGATAAAAATAGCACATACAATCATAAAGAAAAAAAGACACAATAAATTACAAAAGATCTGGCAGCTACCATTATAAAGAAGAGATGAACATGAAATATGCTATTGTAAAAGGCAAAAAACAAAGGCTTATAATAAAGATTAACTTATTAGGGGGAGAAAGGAGTATAATTCTATAAGAATAAAAATGGATACTTAACAAAATAGAAAATGTTCAAGAATTCTTGATGAAAAGACTAGAGCTGAGTAGAAACTTTGAAATACAAACAAATAAGTCAGAAAACAAAAAGATAAATACATTTGAGCAATTTCAGGGGATTATGTAAGGATAAATGTGTAAAAAATGATGCAATAACTATATATATATTCAATTTCTTAAGTATTCTAACATAATTATCATGTAGTGGATATCCTGCCATCTAGGGGAGGGTTGGGGAGTAGGGGGGAAAAAATTGTAACAGAAAGCTTTGTAAGGGTTAATGTTTAGGAATTACCCATACATATGTTTTGCAAATAAAAAGTATTAATAGAAAAATAAAATAAAATAAAATAAAGTCAAATATCAAACTCTAAAAAAAAGGATAAATGTGTATATTCTAATAGGAAGATTCTTATTTCTATATATGTCTCCTTAGAATACTGTTATCAAGAATCATTGAGGAAATGTGTAAGGAAAAAAAAAGTGTTTTTGCTTTTTTGATTATCTTAAAATAAGAAAGAAAAGAAAGGAAAAAAGAAATATGCTACGGAAAATAGGGGGAATAAGATGGGAAACTTACTACCTTGCCTAATTGGAGTGTGCAAGAAAAAGACTTTTTTTTTTTAATTTTTTTTTATTTTAAAACTATACAATTATAAAGGAAGCAATAGCAGGAATATGCATCATCTGAATCTTACCAGTTAAAAGAGAAGAGAAACACACACACCCTAATCAAAGAGTTAAACTTGACAGGGAAACAGGAAGGAAATGGGAAATTGAAAAAGGGGGGAATAAGATAAGGGATCAGTCACGGGAAAGATTAGTGATAAAACAAGCTAAAATCTTACAACAGGATGTAAAAGAAAAGAAATAAAGGATAAGAAAACTGTGATGAGTCTGAATGAAAAGATAAATGTCAAGAAAGTGGTAACAGATTTTATCAAACATAGATCTCTATTACTGAGTACATTCTTTTTCATTTACCACTTTCTTCTTTGTAAAGGGGTGAGAGGTGTAAAAGAGGTGAAGAAAAAGTATGAGAAATAGGATAGAAAAAAATACACAACTGTAATATGAATGGGATGAATTCATCTATAAAATGAGGTGGGATAGGGGAGGGGGTTGTGAAGCCAAAGTGAAACATTATAATCTTAATCAGCAAAAATATAATTAAAATATAATCAAAAGATATAAACAGAGAAACTACATTAATTATACTTAATGGTACCATAAACAAAGATACTTAACATCTTAGTAGTTAAATGAAAAGGGAAAAAAAGAAATGGAAAATGAAATTAAACTATATGGGGCACTCTATATACCCCTTCCAGACAAGGATAAATCTGACCAAAAAAAAAATTAGCAGGAGTTAAGGGATCTGGAAAACCCATGTAAAAATTTTTGGCCTTCCCTTCATACTAGAGAAGAAGTCTGAATTGTTGTGGTATTAAAAGATAAAGTATCTTAGAATTATATAATACTATAAAACCTTTTCCATTTTGTCTGCTGGCAAATTCCCTCCCAAATTCCCAATTAAGTTCAAATGCAGACCTGTGATATATGAAAACTGCGATGGGGAAAGTCATGATGTGGAATGTGATGTGTATGCTAGGTCTCTGGTGGTTGCTAAATGGGGATAGAAAGGAGTACATATATTTCTATACAATATGGAATTCTTATAAAAATTGGCAATGTATTAGGGCATAAAAATCTCATAAGTGCAAAAAAGCAGAAATATGAAACATGTCCTTTATCAACTTCAGTTAGATAGAAATTATATTCTCTAAAGTGATCCTGAAAAACTGGAGGACTGAGTTTCCCCCATATATGTATTCTTTAATTGTGGGTTTCTCATGCATGATCCTAATGCATATGTGTTTGTGAGAGAATGTGGTCTGTATTTTTTTGGGGGGGAAGAACAAAAGCTTTATTGCAAATTCTTTAACTATGTTCATCAAATATATTTGCTTTGAATTATTTTCTCTGAACAGAGAAAAAGTAGCACATGCATGGGGGCCCATGAACTATTGCTTCGAGTGGATGTGAACCCTTGTGAATGCCTTAAATCTAGAAATTTTTTCTCTTGCCCCCACATGTTACCACTATCTTGGGAACCCTAAAGATTCTATATCTTCAATATTTCCATATTTCCTTAATGCAATACAGACTCCTTTGTCTAATATTCTGGGTCTTCTAAAATCTAGCTCCAACCTAGATTTGCATCCTTATGTTACACTCTGCTTTGCACCATATTGGAAAACTTGCCGCCATCCCAATCTTATCCCATTGATTACATTTTTGTATATCTAGAAATCTAGAATGGATTTCTGACCCTCCTCCATACTTTTTCCTCTACCTAAAATATATTTCCCTTCTTTCAAGGCATAGTTCATATGCTACTTCTTTCATGAAACTTTTCTTAATTCCTTAAGCAAGAAATGATCTCTTTCTCCTTGAGCAACTCATAATAGTCTATTTGGAACTTTCACATAAACATATTGTGATCATATTTTTATTTTAATTCAAGCAAAAAAAACACTTATTAAGTAGATATGTGAAAAGCATCATACTAAGTACTGAGTATACCTAGACAATAGTGAAATGATAATATAGCTATTTAAAAATGTTTTATCTTCACTAGGTAAATTAACTAGTTTGGGCTTTTAAGTTGCATTATGTTAGATTTGATGTATCATATAAACATGATGAAAGATTTTGTTTTTTTTAGATATTGATTCTGTAATTCCAGCTTTGTATTATCTACAAATTTGATAAGTGTGCCATCCATTCAATCCAATCCAATAAGCATTTACCAAGGATCCACTGTGTGCAAGACACTGTAGTGTTACGGCTACAAAAGATACAATTTTAAAACTTCCTACCCTCAAAAAGCTTACATTATACTGGGAGGTGGGGGAAGGGAGAAGAAAAAGGACTTGTAAATATGCATGATAATTTGGGAAAAGAGAAAGCACTAGCTTTTTTTTTTTTTTAGAGAGATCAGGAAAAAAAACTTCTGTTAAGAAGTAATAGTATTAGTAAATAGTAAGTAGGCCAATGTGTTTCAAATGTAGAGAGTGTGAGGAGTGATAACACTAAATCTGGAAAGACAGGTTGGAGCCAGATTTCAAAAGGCTTTAAAAAACAAATCTGGTACACATTCTCCTACAAATACCCATTGCACTTATACATGGTGTAGCAATATAGAGGTACACTCCTAGGGAACATATATGGCCAAGGCAACTTCAGGGCCCCTGTGTCTTTGGTCTTCTCTCATTGTCTTGATGCTGTCCTTGCTTGGCACCACACCTCTTTGTGGTAGGTCATTTCACTTGGTTCTCTAGATGTACTGTTTTCCACAGCTTAACTTGACCCCACAGACAGGTCTAGGCAAGTTGCTTTCTTGCAAGATGCTATTCTGGAAAGCAATTTGGAACAAAAAGCCACTAAATTATGCAAACCTTTTGATATACACAGCATTACCATTTCTAGGCCTAAGATTGAAGAGATCTAAGAGGAAAAAGATATATGTATATAAAGATACATACAGCAAAGAACTAGAAACTAAAAGGGAGCCCATTTACTGGAGACTGACCAAATTATGTTATATGATTGTAAAAGAATACTCTTATGCATAAGAAATTAAAAATGGATGATTTTAAGAGAAATCTGGGTCAATTTGTGTGAACTGATGAAGAATGAAATGGTCATAACCAAGAAAATAATTTATGCAGAAATAACAAAATTATAAAGAAAAACCACTTTTAAAGACAAGAATTTTGATCAATAGATCACCAACTGTGGCTCTACAGAACTAATGATAGACTAGCAAGAATGAGAAAAATATTTAGTCAGAGACTGGATGAAAGTAGGAGACAGTGAGGTTTTAAAATGAAGGTTTTAATGTTTTAAGTTGAAGAGAGAGGTAAAATAGGAAGCTCATCTCTAATGGTTTCAATTTTCTCAGTAAAATAATTGGTGAGTTTCTCAGCTGAGAAAGAGAAGTAAGTGGGAGCATGTGAGATGCTTGAGGAGAGAAGAGAAAATTTGGTAAAGCTTCTATAGGGGAGAATCAATTAGGGTTCAATAACCAGATTGCCTTACTTTAATGAGGGCCTAGTTGAAATTGGACAACATGAATCTATAATGTACTCAGAAAAAAAACAAAGGAGATGGGGATTATGGAAGTAATCCAAGATTTAATTTTGATAAGGGATGAGTGGTGATGGGACAAAGGAATGAGGGACTCAAAAACAGAAGAAAGTGTAGGGTCAACTTATAAAGGGAAGAAAATTAAGTTCAAAGAGGGGTTATAGCCTGAGAAATACTGAGGAATGGAGAGGTCTCAAGAAACAGGCATTTATTACTGAGTGACAGATAATGTGCTAAATACTTTACAAATATTTCATCTGATCCTTATAATTATTATTTCTATTTTACCATTGAGAAAAGTGAAGTAGTGTTAATATTATCTCCATTTATAGTTGAGGAAACTAAGCAGATAGAGATCAAGTAGTTTGTTCCGGAATATACAACTACTAAGTACCTGAGGATAGATTTGAATTCAGGTCTTCCTGACTCTAGACCTCAAAATCTATTCTTTGAAATATCTAGCAAACATATAAGGTTATTGTGTATATTATCCTCATTTTACAATTGAGAAAATGGAGGTAGTTAGAGGTTAAATGATCCCCATGATTACACAGGTTGTAATTGTCTTAAATCTAGACTGAGGAAACAGGATGAGATATAAGGAGAGATATAATTTTAGATGGTTATGGTCAAAGAGTATGAGGAACATACTAAAGAGAGGTTAGAGACTTGAATTCATCTGTCAAAGATATTATAAAGGAGATTCCTATACAATGTATAATGATATAATCATAGACTTCTAAGTTCCCATTCTAAAGCTCAATATTTCTTCTATTTCCTAAATTGCTTATGTGTATTCATATTTATTTGGGGAATAAGTTTAATCATAAGATAATTTGTTCCAATTTTGTCTTAGACTGATGATAGTGTGGGAATCAATAGATTAGTTTATTTGCAAATTAACTACACTTTAACTTAACCTATCTAAAACATCATGTTTTCCTTGGGGAAAAAAAGCCCAGTGGAATGAATCAGAATAAATACTGAATTATTTTAAATATTGTAATGATTATCTTGAGGTGTACCTAACCATTACCCTAAATTATCAGGAATTTTGATAGTAGAAAAGTAAGATATATTTTAACCCTCTCCTGAAATTTCTTTACTTGTTCTTGCTATATCTGTAAACTTTAAAATACTTATATTTATTAATCTTTATTGTTTATATTTATTATTATACTTATTGCTTATATATTATATTTATCTTTTCAGCATAAAAAATCATCAATGACTTCTGAGGTCATGTCATACTGTGATCATGTTGAAATCATGTTTCAATTGTCAAATCAATGATAGAGTACTAAATCTACATCATGTCAATAATTTTGCATGAAAATGTATGTGAACCTGGATTGAAATAAAGCATTCTAGATTTTACCATACCCAAGCTATATAGTCTTAGGCCAACAGATCACATCAGAAATTACCATTTTATCTGATAGAAGATGAGGCAACTCTCTAAAATTCTAAGTTGCAGAGCAAGTGCTTATTTGCATTGGTAAAGGGAGTTTCCTATCCCAGGAAAATCAGAGATCTATGTTTTGAGGGGGTTGTTTTATTTTTTTCTTAAGGTTTGAAATAAATCATTTTAACAGTTTTATTAGTAAGAAGCAATTCACAATTGCATGATAGTTGCATGATAGTGATTTGATTTAAAGAAGTAGTATGACATTTAGCTATGATTTTAATTTTTAGTTAAAAGCAAACTTAAAGGTGTGCCTCAAGACTCCTCAGGGGCTCTGAGTTGGCAGTACTTAAATATGAAGAGGCCAGGAATGTGGTTTGACTAGCAGAGAACACCATCTCTTTGTCCTCTGGGTTTGGCTTGTCTCTTTGCCTTTTTTCCCACCAACCCATTTACATGGAAAATGGAAGAGATTTAAGCGTTCAAAAAATAGAATCCTAGAATATCACTTCTACTTGGTAATTGTTAAGCAAATAAATGTTACTGGGTTTATAAGTTTGACTCCAGAGATTAAAATTGGAAAGCATACAGCCCTAAATTAGGTCATATCTCTGGCAGAGGAATTTAAATTACTTGGCCAGAAAGAGAGAAATCCAAGAAAAAGACGAAGTCTGGGGGTATTTGGCTAGCTGGAAATACTTCTGCTTTTAATTATAAAAATCTTGACTCCTGAGAATATTTTGCTGATAAAACAAGAGGTTTCAGAGTGATGACTTTGAGGGAACCAAAATGAAGAACCAGAGAGGAGATTTTTTTATTGGCTTATTCGGGTTTCTGTCTTTTCAAAAAGAGCCAGAAATGTTGCTTTATTCCCAGGTTTCAGCTGATACAGAGTTTGAAAATATAAATATAGGGCAGTAAATTTTCTGACCAAAATGAAATGAGGGAAGTAAATACACAATTAGCAATTATTACCATGTTGGGAGGAGACAATATGATAGAGTAGAGAAGCATTCAGTCAAACTCTCCCAAATTCCCCTCTAAACTACTCTAAAATAATACCTCTAAAATAAAATAATTTGGATTTTGGAGGAAGAGTATTACCAAAATGTTAGGTGAAACAATTTTTCAACCCAAGACAAATTAGGAGGTCAAAAAGAAATGTCTGTGACAGTGGTTCCCTCAGGTGGGCCCTGGAGTTTTGTAAAGGCAGCAAAAGTCATGTCTTGTGCACAGCTGCAATGACTGTAGCAGTACAAAATGTGGGCGGGTAGTCTGGCAGCTACTCAGAAGAACATTCTAGGAGTCCCTTTGTTGGTGCTAGTTTCAGGAATTTATTGCATTGTTCATATGCAGTTCTGGGTCACAGTTCCAAGACAAAAAGGAGCTTTTGTAATGCAAGGGAATAGGAGCCTACTTGATGGTTCCATCAAGAAGAGAAATACTTGTAGTTGTTTACAGAGGACTAAGGACAATGGTCTTAATTCCAAGACAGCAGAATTAGCAATTGCCACTGTAGGAGAGTGGGGAACCTGATCGCTGTCCCAAGGCCAGGAGGAGTGCTAGCATCAGGAGCTACAGAAGAACAAGGCCCTTTCTTGGGTAAACAGAAGAGTGCAGACTAGGAGAGCAGGGAAGATTAAGTCACAAATTCAGAAGAAGATAACAATGTCAAAACAGCTACAAGCAAAACCTCGAAGAAAAATATGAATTGGTTACAAATCCAACAAAAAATCCTTGAAGAGCTCAAAAAGGATTTTAAAAATTCAAAGAAGAAAGGTAGAGGAAAAATTGGGAGAAGAAATGAAAGTGATGCAAGAAAATTATGAAAAGAGAGTCAACACAAACCCAAAGACTTTTGGGATAAGAACTCACTATTTGACAAAAACTGCTGGGAAAATTGGAAACTAGTGTGTAAGAAATTAGGGCTTAACCCACACTTAACACCACATACCAAGATAAGATCTAAATAGATTCATGATTTAAACATAAAGAGTGAAATTATAAGCAAATTAGTTTACTTCTAAGATCAATGGAGAAGGAAGGAATTGTGTCCAAAGAACTGGAACTCATAATTGAACACCAGATAGATAACTTTGAATATATTAATTTAAAAAGTTTTTGTATAAATAAAACTAATGCAGACAAGATCAGAAGGGAAGCAATAAATTGGGAAATCATTTTTACATTTAAGGGTTCTGATAAAGGTCTCATTTCTAAAATATATAGAGAATTGACTCAAATTTATAAGAATTCAAGCCATTCTCCAATTGATAAATGGTCAAAGGATATGAACAAACAATTTTCAGATGATGAAATTAAAACCATTTCTAGTCATATGAAAAGGTGCTCCAAATCATTATTGGTCAGAGAAATGCAAATTAGACAACTCTGAGATGGCACTACATACCTGTCAGATTGGCTAAGATGACAGGAAAAGATAATGACGAATGTTGGAGGGGATGTGGCAAAACTAGGACACTGATACATTATTGGTGGAACCGTGAACAGATCCAACCATTCTGGAGAACATTTTGGAACTATGCTCAAAAAGTTGTCAAACTGTGCATATCCTTTGACACAGCAGTGTTTCTACTGGGCTTATATGCCAAATAGATTTTAAAGTAGGGAAAGGGCCCCACATGTGCAAGCATGTTTGTGGCAGCTCTTTTTGTAGTGGCTAGAAACTGGAAACTGAAGGGATGCCCATCAATTGGAGAGTGGCTGAATAAATTATGGTATATGAATGTCATGGAATATTATTGTTCTATAAGAAACAACCAGCAGGATGATTTCAGAAAGGCCTGGAGAGACTTACATTAACTGATGCTAAGTGAAATGATCAGAACCAGTGAAATGATCTCCTGATCATTATACACAGCAACAACAAGACTATATGATGATCAATTCTAATGAACATGACTCTCTTCAACCATGAGATGTTTCAAACCAGTTCCAATTGTTCAGTGATGAAGAAAGCCATCTACACCCAGAGAGAAGCCTTGAGATCTGAGTGTGAACCACAACATAGTATTTTCATGCTTTCTGTTGGTTTGCTTGCATTTTGTTTTCCTTCTCAGGTTTTTTTTTTCCTTGTAGATCTGATTTTTCTTGTGCAGCAAGATAACTGTAGAAATATGTACACATATATTAGATTTGTCATATATTTTAACATAGTTAACATGTATTAGACTACCTGCCATCTAGGGGAAGGGATGGGGAGAAGAAGGGAAAAATTTGGAACTGAAAGTTTTGCCAGGGTCAATGTTGAAAAATTACCCATGCATATGTTTTGCAAATAAAAAGCTTTAATAAAAAAAAAAGAAAAGAGTCAACAGCTTGGGGAAAAGCACACACACACATACACACACACACAAACTAAACAGAGAACACCTTAAAAAGAAAAATTGTAAAATGGAAAAAGAGGTTCAAAAACTCACTGAAGAAAATATTTCCTTAAAATTAGAATTGGTGAAATAAAACTTAATGGATTCATAAGACACTGTGAATCAATAAAATACAATCAAAAATGAAAAAATAGAAGAAATCATGAAAATTTTCACTAAAAATTTAACCAGCTTGGAAAATAGATTGAAAACAATAATTTAAGAATTATTGGAGTATCTAAAAGCCATGATAAAAAAAAACAGAATCTAGACATCATCTTTCAAGAAATTATCAAGGAAAACTGTCCCAATAACTTAGATACAGAGGGTAGAAGAGAAATTGAAAAAAATTCACCTATTAACTCCTGAATGAAATCCCCAAATGAAAAACTTCCAGAAATATAATAGCCAAATTCCACATCTCCCAGGGCAAAGAGAAAGCATTGCAGAGTCAGAAAAAAAAAAAATCAGATATCATGGAACCTCAACCAAGATCACATTAGATTTAGCAGCTTCCACATTAAAGAAATAGAGGCCTTGCAATATGATATTCCAGAAGGCAAAGGATCTAGGATTATAACCAAGAATAATTTATCCAAGAAACAAAATCCAGGGGGGAAATGGGTATTTAATGAAATAGAGGACATTCAAGTATTTCTCATAAAACGATAAAGATGACTTTCAAACACAAGAGCCAAAAGAAGCATAAAAAGGCAAATAGTAAAGAGAAATTATAAGGGAATCACAAACATTATATATAGGAGGATGATAGTTGCAACTCTTAAGAATTTTGTCATTATTAGGGCAGTTAGAAGACAGGGCACAGGTGTGAGATAGGATGTGAGGTTCTCCGATAGGATGATTTTTTTTTAAATTAAGTTAAAAAATGAGGAAAGGGGATGCACTAGGAGAGGGGAGAAGGGAGAGGAAAAATAGGGTAAATCATCTCACATAAAAGAGGCACAAAAGGAAGAACTTTTACAGTAGAGAGGAAAATAGGAAGATTGTAGTGGGGAAATACTTGAGGTAAAGATACCAGTTGAAAGAATTTTGCAATAGCCCAGGCTTATTTTACAGATGAAGAGAGTAAGGACTGCAATAGGATTTGACTTGCTTACTCACATGCTGGCAAAGCAACTGTTCAACTTCATTTCTCTTGACTTCACATTCAATATGTTACTTATCATAACATGTCCAATGATTCCAAGTGACTCGCAACAAAAGCTAAGAGTGTGCTGGAACCAATTCATACCAACTCCATGGAACCAATTGTTAAATTTACATTTTGGAAATTGTCAAATATTACAGATCAGGGCTTGATTTATTGTTTCATTTGTTGTCTAGACCTAAGTAAGAGATGGAGAAAATGTTAATAATGCAGATCAAATTTAAAAGTATGTCATACAAATATTCACAGCACCCCCTTCCCCAGCTGGTTGTTAAACATTTTTCAGCACACCCTTAAGAAAAGCCCATACCCTTAGTTTTTGTTTATTTATATTTATTTATTCTTTAAAAAAAAGTTTTGTGGATGACTTTTGTTCTTATACCAAATTATTTCCTGATATATTCTAAATTATCATTTGTAATTTAAAATACAGTTAAGCAAATCTATCAATTGTACTAGTCTACACTGTAACTTGACTCAATATAGTATGGAAGCATATAGTACGGAGACCACAGTTATGTTATAGATATTAAAGAATCATAATATTATGATAGTTTCCTAATCTGAACACTGGGGTCTTACTTGAATCAAAGAGCAACCTATTTTCTCTGAATTCTATTCAACCAATTTCAGGGAGATATCCTGATTTCTTGAAACCGAGACTTTGTCTTATGTTGACAAACTAAGAATGTTAAAGTCTTTGCTTAATTAATTAACAAGGGTATATTTTTTTTGTTCATTTTTGATCAGACTGAAAGGGGAGAGAAAATACATTTTACAGACGAATTTCTGCCCATTTGAGCCTCTTTCCAATCAGTAATGTTTGTATGTTACTAAATTATTTTTATAGATTTTGGCTAAAAAACAGAATATAGTTTTTCTTTGACAGTTAAATGGTGTCTTGACGCTTAGATTCCAATATCTAATAGAAATAACATAGTCCTGGATCACTCTTTTCAAAAACTTTGGAATGAACTAAATAGAAGTAAGGGAACCTTTTGAAATCTCAAAGGTTTTCCTGAATAGACCTGCCTTATCTTGCTGGTTCCTCATAGTAGCTCATGGAATCTGACTATGTTAAAAAGTCAAATCTTTCAGACACATCAAAAATTATTTGTACATGTTTCTGTCCATGCTTGTATCTGTAGCTTCCTTGTGTGTTGCCTAAGCCATGACTTATAACATAAGCCACATTCCTGGTCTGAGACTAAACCAGTTTCATCCTCACTGAACTCTTTGTGATCCCATTAGGGAAAGAACCAAATGTGCTCAGAAAATAAAAGAAATTGCTCCAATCCCATGATCTTGTAACAGGGACTTCTTCCTTATTCTCTTAGAACTGGCTAAAGACCAAGCTTGAGTCTAGTCAGCATGAGTTTAGCCACTCCCCAATACAGAAATTTCATGAATCTCTTGTCTTCAGCTCAAATGGAATGCATGGTGCATGCATAAAATTGAGTGACTGTTATTTATGCTTCTTAGGACTAATGGCACACAAATAAAATTTACATCCATCAATGCATATAATTAAACTTTATTGATTATTCAAAAATACAAACCTTTCTAGGAATAAACAATATAAGAAATAAACCACCAACCTAATTCATATTGGTGCCCTCTTTGCCCATGTCATGCATCTCCCTTTGAGGCAGTTTTCTGACAAGTCTTCATCAATCAGCATTGCTCTTAAGTGAACATAGAATGTTCTAATTTCCAAGTGGGGTCAGTGAAGGAATCTGTCCTAGTCTTGAGTCAGGAACAGACTGATGATAGGACTTTTGTTGGTTCCGTTATTCTAGAATTAATTTTGAGGTGATATTTTAATGTTATTCAGAAGGGAATGAAAAAGTTCAAGTGATTCCTTGTCTCTACTCTGCCATCTTAGCTCCATCTCAATAAGTGTGTTTTTATGATTCTGATTAAAGGCCTTTATAATTACTAATTCTGATTGATGATTGATTACCCAACAGTATAATGAATGGAAAATATTAATATTTCCTACCTAGTTGATCTCATCGTTCTACAAGATGAAGTCAACTCTGAACCTCACATCTCCTCAGTACCTTCTGATTCTGCTCTTTCTACTTCTGATTGGAAAAGGTGAAGTTTGGACATGTGTGAGATTTGCTTGGATCATCTCTATAAAAAGGTTCACACAATGTATTCAATTCATCGTTTCTTATCCAACTACTCCTGGATTTCATGACCTCTAGAAATTCATCATCCTGCAGGGTGAAATCAATTCTGTTATCTACTCCTTAGATCATTTCTCACACTGGCTATGATCATGTTGGATAGACTAACCTCTTCTCTTTTCAGTTATTTTAAAGTGTTACTTTCCCCTTTAGATTGTAAACTCCTGGGGACTTCCAGGGGTGGAGCCAAGATGGTGGAGATCAGACCCGAGTCTCTGTAACCTCCTCTAACCTTTCCTCAAACCAACAACATATGAAGCCTCTAGATTGATTTTGAAGTCAAAGAATCCACAATATCTGGAGGACAACACATTTCTAGAAGAAGATATCCTGGAAGATCTTCAAAACAGGTCTGTCTCAATCGGGCAGGGGGGTGGTCTGCCGAACACAGACTGCAGCACAGAGAGATCAGAGCAGGGAGCTGGAGCAGAGTGTTGTGGCTTTCACATGCCTGGGAATGTTCTGTGGGCCTGATGGGCCAATCTGTCCTGACTGTAAGTTTGTGGGGGGTAGATTGTGAACCACTGAACCCCTGAAGAGTACTGGATTTAGCTGCCATTACACAGCACCCTAAAGCAATCAATCACTCAGCAGAACTGCCCAGCATCTGAAATAACTCCATCAGCAGAACTGCCCCAGGACAAATTAAAGCAGCTGTCCCTCCTTCGCCTTGAACAGACCCCATGCCTTAAAAAATGAATAAAAAAAACAAAAAGAGCTCTCACCATAGACAGCTTTTATGGAGAGAAAGAAGAGCAGCCCTCAAATCCTGAGGTCACTAAAGGTAAAGCAACTCCAGAAAAAGCCCCAGAGAGAGACATCAACTGGATCCCATGTCACAAGGCTTTCTTTGAAGATTGCATAAAGGATTTTTAAAAGAAAGTTAGAAGAAATATGGGGAAACGAAATGAGATCATTGCAAAAAAAATGGAAAAAATGGAAAAAGAATGCAATGAACAAAAAAATTTAATTGGCCAATTGCAAAAAGAGTGAAAAATAGTAACTGAAGAAAATAAAATACTAAAAGTTATAATGGAACAAATGGAAGTGAATGACTCAACAAGACTTCAAGTCAGTCAAACAAAAAAATGAAAAAATAGAAGAACATATGAAATATCTCCTCGGAAAAACAACTGACCTGGAAAATAGATCTAGGAGAGACAATCTAAGGATTATAGGGCTTCCTGAAAGCCATGATGAAAAAAAGAACCTAGACATCATCTTACAGGAAATCATAAAAGAAAACTGCCCTGATATTTTAGAATCAGAAGGTAAAATAGTCATGGAAAGAATCCATTGATCACCTCCTGAAACCCCAAAATTAAATCCCCAAGAAATATCATGGCTAAATTTCAGATTGTAAACTCTTTGAGGACAGGAACTGCCTTTTGTTTTTCTTTGTAAGTCCAGTTTTTAGAATAGTACCTGGTACATAATAGGTTCTAAATCAATATTTATTGACTCTGACTCAGAATCAAAGCAAACTTTATCAGTTATTTACTAGATGTGGGAAAGGGAGAGGGTTAATATAATGATTACCAAATCTGAGGCACACATATCATTACCTAGTAACTATTTGTTGTTGCTGTGTTCATATGTTGTCTGACTCTTTGTAATTCATTTGGGGTTTTCTTAGTAAAAAAGATACTGGGGTTGTTTACCATTTCCTTCTCAAGTCTATTTTTACAGATGAAGAAATTGAGGCAAACAAGGTTAAGTGACTTGTTTGGACTCAGGAGGCATTAGCCTCATGACTAAGTGTCTGAGGCCAGATTTGAACTCAAGAACATGAGTCTTCTGATTCCAGGCCTTGGCACTCTGTTCACTGTAAGCTCCAGCTGCTCTTAATAAACTATATATATATAAGTGATTATCTTTTTATAGAAGGGGGAAGAAAGCTCCAAACCAAACAATGTACATAGCAGCTACTTGGTCACAAAATAGAGTCTTAAAGCAACATGCAGCTGCTCACCCTAAGTTAAAATATCTATTCCCTCTAGACAAGAATTTTCAAATGATATATAAATAACTTTGATTTAACTGGCATATAAGTAACAAGTGTGGTCTTTCTCTCTTACTGTCAGTTTGTGTCTTGTTTAGAGTATGGGGACTTTTTCTGTTTTTAAATATAGATGGGTAGGGGTAGCTAGATGGAATAGTGGATAGAGCACTGGCTTTGGAGTCAGGAGGACTTGAGTTCAAATCCAATCTGACATTTAATATGTCCTAGCTGTGTGACCCTGGGTAAGTCACTTAGCTCTAATTGCCTCAAAAAGAAAAAAATATTATAAATATAGACTGGTCATAGGTAAGATATTTAGACAAAGAGCTGGCCAAGACTGCAAGAACTGAAACAGAACAAGTAAATATTGCAGGAACATGATAAAACAATGAAACATAAAACCAGATTCCTTTGCTCACAGAGGTCTGAGATTGTTTAAGTGGTGGAAGATTCAATCAGGTTTTGAGAGATAGATGCTGTTATTAGCACCGGGGGCTGAAGAATCCTAGAAAATGTTGGATTCCCATCTTCCCATAAGTGTCTTTGGATTTCCTGAGGGCAGTGTCTGCATTAGGAGCCAAGAAATATTTAAGTATAGAATCATAGCTCCACAATGAGCCCAGAAAAGAAAATATACCCTGCCTAAGCAAAACTTCTTGAGCACTTCCATGTATGAGAGAAAAGACATTCCAGAACTGGAAGCTTTTACTGCTTTGCTATGTATGTCCTCTAAGGTTGGGTTTACTTTTCCTTAGACTTATTTGTGGTAAATTCTGTCACAGACTTTTGGGAGAATATTTTGTAGCTATTGTTTTTACTGTACCATCTTAGTTGCCCCTAAGGTCTGCTGCTGGTTTGCTGGGGTTCAGCCAGTGCTGATACAACCTGCACTGGACTGGACTGTATTATCACCTAGTAAGACAGGACCTTCTTGCTATTCTTCTAAGGTATCTGAGACTAGAAAACTGTTTCACCCTATCCTTTTGTTGGTTCTGTTATTCTAGAATTAATTTTGAAGTAATATTTTAATGTTATTCAGAGGGGAATGGAACAGTTCAAGTGATTCCTTCCCTATACTCTGCCATCTTAGCTCCATCTCAACAGTATTTTTTTAATCTATAGTTGATACTTATACATGGATACTAACCATTTATCCAATGGCCTTAGCCAATCAGAAAGCAACACTGGGTGAACTGAACTATATATAACAAACATGTAGAGTTCTAAGATATAAGGTGCCATTTAAATAGCCAAGAAGTTCCACTTACATATCCCTATTATTTACAATTAGTTAGCCTTTCTAAAAAAATGAATGGGTTACTAAATGGGCATACTGTGTAAGCACATAAACTATAGATAGATGGAAATACATGCATGTTTATGATTTGGCAATCTTTAACAATAATAATAATAATAATAACATTAATATTATCAATCTTTAACCCTTTGTCTACCAAATCACTTTTTACAGGATATTTACTGGAGCTATTCTACATCTTTCAAGTGCTCCCGACACCCAAAACGTTTACTTAGGACAATGAGTTTGGGTGCACAGACCTCAGAAATACATATAAATGGTTATGGCTGTGGGACTGAAAGGCATTGTTACTGTACTTATGCAAAAAGAAAAAGGCCTCAATATTTCTTTTTCTCTCACCAGCCAGTATTCACAATTCCTTCAGTATTCTGAATGCCTCTATATACAGCAGAAAAGTTTTACAATGAGAAAGTTCCTTATTCGTTGCCTTTCAGGGAGAATATAAAGAAATTCTATAATCATCTAAGCAGTGGTGTGTTGGCAAATATTTAACCTAGAAAAACAACAAAAAAATCTCATTACACATTTTAAAACTTAATCTATATTATTAATATTTATAATATTTTCTTTGTAAGTCTGGACAATCAACAAAACAAGTTCAGATTTGTAATTTGCTGATTTTCAAAATGTAAATGAGCATATTGAAAATGTAATGATCAGCTCTCACAAGGCTACACATACCTCTGACTTAATATCACCTTTAACCCTGCCATCACAGACTAGTAATCTTTGAGTGCCTATGTATAGGTGTCAAAATAGATGACCTTCCCCTTTATGACTTTCAGAATGGGTCAGATATCAAGCTGATTCCATTGCAACTGTACCCCTACCAGTAAGATACACTATATAAAGGGAGATTCCAACTGTGGCCCCTAGTTACTCTAATGGGTATGGAGAACTTCAGTGATGCTTAAGCAATCCAGCTCTGAGAAAAATATCTGACCATGAGAACTGTGACCCAAATGAGACAACAATGGAATACCAAATACCCAAATTGTATTCCATTCATTGTGCCACAGACATGGGATCACTCCTGGTGGCTATCTGAGCAGAACACTCCCATCAGATTGTAAAATGGGACATATCCTGTTCAGTAGCAGAAATAAAGGCAGGACTAAGAACCCTTGGCCAGATCAAATGTGTAGCTCTTAAGCAAAAACAGGACCTAATTATAGTCAGACTTACGGTAAGTCTCCCATACTAAGAGATACATAGATCTGAATAATCCTAAGGCAGGGGATATTGTTAGTTTTTCTGCAGGAAATCTTTCTTGATCCCTCAAATGCTAGTGGCTTCCTTCCACACTACCTTAACTGCTCTGTATACATTTATATTTTTTGCTTTATATTTATGATGTATATATACATGAATTTACATGTGTAACCATCTCCCCCATTAAGATTTAAGCTCCTTGCCAGGAAGGACTGTTTTATTCTTTGTAATTTTGGCCCTGGTGCCCAGCAGAGAACTTGATACATGGTAAGGACTTAATAAATACTTGTTGATTAATTAATGCAGAAACACAGCACATGTATAATAGAACAAAAATATATGTATAACATTGCTTTCTTACATATATATCAAGGAAGCTAGAAGGCCAGGAGAAAAACCAGTTGGAAACTAAATAATTTTATCCTAAAGAATGAATGGGTGAAACAGCAAATTACAGAACCAATTACTAATTTCATCCAAGAGAATGACAATAATGAGACAAACTACCAAAATTTGTGGGATACAGCCAAAGCGGTAATAAGGGGAAATTTTATATCTCTAGATGCTTATTTGCATAAAATAGA
>JAJPUD010006489.1:6774-30051 GCA_023553655.1 Myrmecobius fasciatus
TTGTATCTCTTGCTGTTGCATTTTGTTGGTGATGTATAAAAATGCTGATGATTTATGTGGATTTATTTTGTATCCTGCAACTTTGCTAAAGTTGTGGATTAATTCTAATAGTTTTTTAGTTGATTCTCTAGGGTTCTCTAAGTAGACCATCATATCATCTGCAAAGAGTGATAATTTGGTTTCCTCATGACCTACTCTAATTCCTTTAATCTCTTTTTCTTGTCTTATTGCCAAGGCTAGCATTTCTAATACAATATTGAACAGTAATGGTGATAGTGGACAACCTTGTTTCACCCCTGATCTTATTGGGAATGGTTCCAGTTTATCACCATTACATATGATGCGAGCTGATGGTTTTAAATAGATGCTACCGACTATTTTAAGGAAAAGTCCATTAATTCCTATACTCTCTAATGTTTTTAAGAGGAATGGATGTTGAATTTTATCAAATGCTTTTTCTGCATCTATTGAGATTATCATATGGTTTTTGTTAGTTTGGTTATTAATATAGTCAATTATGTTAATAGTTTTCCTAATATTGAACCATCCCTGCATTCCTGGTATAAATCCTACTTGGTCATGGTGTATTATTCTAGGAATGATTTTCTGTAATCTCCTTGCTAATATTTTATTTAAGATTTTTGCATCAATATTCATTAAGGAGATTGGTCTATAATTTTCTTTCTCTGTTTTTGTTTTACCTGGTTTAGGTACCATGTCTGTATCATAAAAAGAGTTTGGTAGGAGTCCTTCATTTCCTATTTTTTCGAATAGTTTATATAATATTGGAGTTAACTGTTCTTTAAATGTTTGGTAGAATTCACATGTAAATCCATCTGGTCCTGGGAATTTTTTCTTAGGGAGTTGATTAATGACTTGTTCTATTTCTTTTTCTGAAATGGGACTATTTAAGTAATTTATTTCCTCTTCTGTTAATCTGGGCAATCTATATTTTTGTAGATATTCCTCCATTTCACTTAGGTTATCAAATTTATTGGCATACAGTTGGGCAAAGTAACTCCTGATTATTGCTCTAATTTCCTCTTCATTGGTGGAAAGTTCTCCCTTTTCATTTTTGAGACTAACAATTTGATTTTCCTCTTTCCTTTTTCTAATTAAATTAACTAGAGGTTTATCTATTTTGTTGGTTTTTTCATAAAACCAACTTTTAGTTTTATTTATTAATTCAATAGTTTTTTTACTTTCAATTTTACTAATCTCTCCTTTTATTTTTAGGATTTCAAGTTTGGTATTTGATTGGGGGTTTTTAATTTGTTCTTTCTCTAGCTTTTTTAGTTGCAAGCCCAATTCATTGATTTTCTCTTTTTCTATTTTATGCAAATAAGCATCTAGAGATATAAAATTTCCCCTTATGACCGCTTTGGCTGTATCCCACAAATTTTGGTATGTGGTCTCATTATTGTCATTCTCTTGAATGAAATTAGTAATTGTGTCTGTAATTTGCTGTTTCACCCATTCATTCTTTAGGATAAAATTATTTAGTTTCCAATTGGTTTTTGGTCTATTTTCTCCTGGCCTTATATTGCATGTGATTTTTATTCCATCATGATCTGAAAAAAATGCATTTATTATTTCTGCCTTCCTGCATTTGATTTTGAGGTTTTTGTGTCCTAACACATGGTCAATTTTTGTGTAAGTTCCATGGACTGCTGAGAAAAAAGTAAACTCCTTTCTGTCTCCATTTAATTTCCTCCAAAGATCTACCATACCTAACTTTTCTAACATTTTGTTTACCTCCTTAACTTCTTTCTTATTTATTTTGTGGTTTGATTTATCAAGTTCTGAGAGAGGGAGGTTGAGATCCCCCACTATTATAGTTTTGCTGTCTATTTCTTCTTGAATCTCTCTGAACTTTTCCTCTAGGAATTTCCATGCTATACCACTTGGTGCATATATGTTTAGTATTGATATTGCTTCATCATCTATGGTACCCTTTAGGAAGATATAATTTCCTTCTTTGTCTCTTTTAATTAAGTCTATCTTTGCTTTTACTTGGTCTGAGATCAGGATTGCTACCCCTGCTTTTTGTCGTTCACCTGAAGCATAATAGATTCTGCTCCAGCCTTTTACCTTCACCCTATATGTATCTCTATGTTTTATGATTATTATATTTAAGCAAAGCAGCTACACTTCTCAACTATCTAATATCCATTTTCCCAATCTCTGAACAAAGTACATATAGTGCAAACTTAGTAGAATCATAAACCCATTGACCCAGAAGAGACCATAGAGATACCTTTGCAAATACTGAATCAACTAGAATACAAAACTTCAGAGATTCACCCCGGAAGGCTTCCTTGAAGAGGTAAACTTATTTTTAACATGCATTTAATAAGTTCCTACTATGTCCCAGGTGTTGTGCTAAACACTTGACAAATATTTTCTCATTTGAGCCTAATAACCATCTTGGGAAGTAGACACTATTATTATCCCCATTTTACAGATGAAGTTGAGGCAGACAGAAATTAAGTGATTTGCCCAGAGGTGGTACAACTGGTAAAGGTCTGAGATCTGATTTGAATTTAGGTGTTCTTGACTCTTGAGTCCAGTATAACTTAGGAAGTAAGAGCATTATGGTTTGATTTCTCTGTTTTTGTTCCTCCCCACTCCACATTTCTTACCTTCTGCCTATCAAAATACATACATACACACACACACACACACACACACACACACACACACACACACATATATATATACGCATATATATATATATGTATATATATATATTCCCTTATCTCTTTACTGTGGTCTCTTGTCTCTTTATCATCCCCTCGTTGACTTTTTAAAGTTTTTCTGACTCTATTCAGAGTTCTGGCAAGTGATGCTGCACTATTTCCCATTACTATACCATGATTCTCTTATTCCTGCAGGGAAGTATATTGAGAACCATGGTGTTGTCCACAACATGTACTATAATACTACCACCAAAGTGAAGCTACCCTACCATGCCACACTGGGAATTGAAAGGTGGTGGGACAATGGCAGCCTGCCCATTTGGATCACTGCCCAGAGACAGGTAACATTGCCTTGCCTACTAGGGAAACATGAACAGAGCTATAACAAGAGTATTTGCACTCAGGGCATCCACCACATCCTGGGCCAGAGATATGTGCCAGGGGATGGGGTAAAACTGCATTTTATTGTCAGGGGATATTCCAGGGAGGCCATTAAAGCCAGAAGGGTAAAGGGAAAGAAGTTCACCCTGGTGGAAAAGAGAGTATGGCAGGAGTTCCACTTCCTATTAGTCTTGAATTAAGTGATAAGTTCTTGTGTTTGTTTTTACCCTATTAGAGCACTGCAGGTGCTGGTATCCTTTAAATTTGGCACCCTAGGGCAAAGACCCAGCAACCCTGCCTTGATTAGAGCTCTGAAAAATGAGAGAAACCCAGGATGTGCAGAAGGTGTGGTCCATGTGGACTTCACTTAGGCTAGATATTTAGAACTAACTTTAGTATTAAGTGGGATTCAGGGCTCAGTGTGTCGCCTGGAGGAGCCAAATCTTGCCAAAGACTCATAAATACTTTGGCACAACTCTGTTTAAACTATATACTCATGAGTGGTAACCAAAAAGCTTTGAGGTTCATGTTTACAACTATAGGACAAGCAAATATTGTTCCATTATTAAGCACTGTTCCATTAGTTAAGTCCTGGTCCTGTGTTTCTGTGGACTGAGAAATCTTCCAAGGTCCTTTCTTTGGTGATATATCAAAGGAGGAAAGGAGTAAGTTCTTAGCAACCTGAGTTCAAATTCCTGATCTGGTACTATTTATATGACTGATTTTACATGTTACATCACCTCTCTCAGTCACAGTTTTCCCACTGAACCTATGATTTAAAAGATACAGGGAAAATCCAAGTAAGGAAATTCCCTTTTCCAATGAATTGGCATCTTCTCTATAACTTAGAATCTTAGAGAATTGTCTAGATTTGAGGTATCATGCACTTTTCCCAGAGACACATGTGACTCACAACAATCTCAGTGCCATCTATACCAGATAAAAATGTAATTGGGAAATATTTAACAAAATAAATATAACACAGTAAAACATAAATAATATTACATTTTAAAATTATGTCAATATGTGGCCTTGAGGAATCCTTATGTGTGGTCTAATGGCCCCCATTTCTATTTGAATTTCAGATGACTGGCTAAGTGCGTTAAGAACCTGAGGAACTTGTATTATGTATTAGAATTAAGGCTTGAATCTGGTCTTCTCAAGCCAGCCCTTCCTAATCTAATCCAAAGCTTTCCCATTTTTTAAATAAAAGGAGTTGGACATAGGTAAACTTTCTCCTTCTTTGCAGTTATGATTCTGTTAACATTGGAGGCTAAGTTCAATTTGTCAAGTATATAACATATATTATATAACATAATTAACATGTAGTGGATATCCTGGCATCTAGGGGAGGGGTGGGGACTAGGGGGGAAAAATTTGTAACGGAAAGCTTTGTAAGGGTTAATGTTGAAGAATTACCCATACATATGTTTTGCAAATAAAAAGCTTTAAAAAAAAATTGGAGGCTAAGATCCCAATATTGAAGATTTGGCCAGAGTGTGGATAATTGGTCTTAGGAGACAATGTACATTTTTTTCAAATTCCTCCCATTCCTAACTTAGGGCTGGATAGCTCAATACTACTGTGTAGCTTAGAGGAATGAATAATGGATTTGGGATCGGAGGACCAGATTGTTCAAATCCTTCCTTTGCTGCTTGTAACTGTACGACTTTGTGAAATCATTTCTCTTTCTAGGAATCAGTTTCATTATCAGTAAAGTAGTGTGAGGAGTTAGATAAGATGATCTCTTAGAGTCCCTTACCAATTCTATATCCACAGATATCTCCTTCCAGTATGGAAAAAACAAAGGTTTTATAGGAAAGTTTCACTATGATGGGTCTTCATTAACCAAGTATTCATCATCCAAGTCTTTGCAGTAATTAAGTTATATTTTGTTTTGGTCCAGACCTGTAGTTTCAGTGAAAGAGAAAATCCAACATAGATCATATGCATATGTGTGTATGCATGCATGCATGTATATGTGTGTATATATATACATCTGTATATATAAGTATGTGTGCATGTATGCATGTACATACATATATGTGTATGTGTGTACATATATACAAATATATATGTGTATATACTAATGTCAATTTTATTTAATTTTTAAATTCAGAATTGTTTTTAAACTTCAACAGTATTTCTGGTATATTTCTTTCTTCAGTAATATTTTATTTTTCCAATTACATGTAGAAACAATTTTCAACATTCATTTTTGTAAGATTTTGAGTTCCAATTTTTTCTCCCTCCCTCCTTGTCTGACTTCCTCTGTCTACAAGACAGCAAGCAATCGGATATAGGTTATACATATTCAATCATTTTAAACATATTGCTGTATTCTTATTGTGAAAAAAATCAGAACAAAAGGGAAAAACCCTGAGAAAGAAAAAATAAACAATAAAAAAAGGTGAAAATAGTATGCTTCAATCAACATTCAGACTCCATGCAGATGGCATTTTTCATCCCAAGTCTATTGGAATTGTTTTGGATCACTGTATTGCTGAGAAGAGATGTTTATCATAGTTGATCATCACACAATCTTTCTGTTCAATGACCCTTTTTTTATGGACACAGTGGATAGAGCATCAGGCCTGGAGTCAGGAAGATTCATCTTCCCAAATTCAAATCTAGCCTTAGACATTTACTAGCTGTGTGACCTTAAGCAAGTTACTTTAGCCTATTTGCCTCAGTTTCCTCAGTAAATAGGCTGGAGAAGGAAATGGCAAACCATTCTAGTATCTTTGCAAAGAAAACCCCAAAATGAAGCCCCAAAGAGTCAGATATAGCTAAATAACAACAACCCTTTTATGCAGTTTAAAGAGTTTCTTGAAACAGTGAGAAATTAATTGATTTGCCCATGGTCACACAGTCAATAAGTATCCGAGGCAGCCCTTAAAACTGAGGTTTTCTTCAGGCCATTTTTCTATCCACTATTCCTTATTGCCAGTCTATGAAGTTTTATGAGGAAGGAAACAAAAGTCATCTTAACATGAAAACATTTACTAATAAATTTATGAAATTATTAAAAACTTATAGGTAATAAATGTATAAAATTGTTACTGATTTAAATAACCTTTCCTACTTCAAACTAGTATCTATCTCTGCCCACCCTCTTCTATCAGCAGCAAGTCACTAACTGATTGTCCTTAGGTACTTCAAAAGAGGACAATTCAAAATGTCAAAGGATTAAGAAATTCAGGAAAACCAATGAAACAAATTGATATTCCTTTATGCTGCAAAAGTCAGATGTGAAATAAAGAATTCCTTATCATATTATGCTTCCCCCCCAATTTTTTTTTGATTCATTCATTTTCCTTCTAAGAATTAACACATAACTGAAATTAGATTTGCATCCAAAGAAAGAACTGATAAAAAAAAAGTATGTATAGTTTTACATATATATATATATATTTGTTTCTAATGGCAGTCATCCCCAAGGGGGAAGGAAGAAAAAGAAGGGGAAAAAAGAAATTTACATAATAATTCTATTATATATTTTTAAAGTTTCAAGTTGTACATAATAGATTTGTAGTTTCAAGTACAACTATATTTTTATTATAGTATGCTATGTAAATGTTTTTATTCCATAAATTGAAAATGAAATAAATATATTTTTAATGCAGAATACAAAGCAAGCCTATTTTTATAATTTGTAGGTTTATTTTTTAAAAATAAAGTCCTAATCAAACCTTTTTGTTTTTACTATTTACTATGAAATCTTGTTCCCCACTTTAAGTGATTTCACTTTTTTTACAGTAGTAATTATCTTCAAATAATGAAGACCCCCCTGGATTTCAGTCCTGCTGTGTTAATAATTGTCATAAAGCATTTCACATCCGTTATCTCATTTGAGTCTCAAAACATAAAACTAGTATTCTTGCCCCCATGTACAGAGAAGGAAACAGACTCAGAGACATGGAATTACTCTCCCAAGATACCACAACTAAAGAGCGAAAGAGATGAAGCTTGAACCCAGATCTTCTGATTTCCAGGTCTATAGACTAAGGACTACTCTCATAGTAAAGAACAAAAGAAAATTCACAAATAAAAATAATATAAACCTAAGAGCCCACTCCTACATAATAAACAGAGTAAACACAAATGTGAATTTCCCTTAGTTGGAGAGTACATGTGAAAACTGATCAAGCCTCATTCCATTGGGTTGTACTGGCAGAAAGAAAAGATTAATAAATTGATACCTGACAGCATCTACCACTGTATGAATGCTAGATCAAAGGGATGATGATGTGGGTCAGAAATTGAATAGAGAAAAAAAATGGGGATAGGTGGTTACCTAAATATATTGGATGAATGGACAGATAAATAATCTCACTGATATGAATAATCCCTTCAGATCATCACTCACTGCAATCCTGTGGATCTTTTAATATTCTAAGGATACTAGAGAAATGCCAGAGAATTGAGTAGAGGCAAGATAGTGAATAAAAAGTCTATCTCAGAGTCAAAGTACTGCCTGCAATATATAACTGGTTAACTACGGCAAGTCATTTAACCTCCAATGTAGGGACATTGTAACTCTTTAAGTTGACACTATTAATGCTGCTACAGTTATTGATCGCTATTACTAGAGGGATTTTCTTCACAAGGAGTTGCCTATAGCAATAAAATCACAGGTTCAATTAAAAAAAATGCCAATAGGACAATTCTTGCACTGTCCATCTATTATCCCTCAACTCTGTCTGTGTAACTTTCCCATTTTCTTTTTCTTTGACAATATCTTTGCTAATTTATTTTTATTCCACTTAATAGTTATAATTATTCTCATTTTTATAGCACATTAAGATTTGCAAAATGCTGGGAGGATTTAGAACGAATCTTATTATCCCCATGTACAGATGAGGAAACTGATGCTCAAATGAGTTAAGTGACTTTCTCGAGCCCTCTGAACAAGTAAAGGGTCAGAGCTAGAATTCAAATTCAGTCTCCCTTGATTCTAGCTCCAGCCCTCTTTTCCATTAGGCCATGATGCCTCTTGACAGAAGTTTCTGGTAGAAAACGAATGGAGAAAGGAAGCACAACACTAATGAAAAGAACCCAGGCTCTTTGCTAAATCTCAGTCAAAGGATCTGGTTTCTAGGCCCAGATCTGACCCTAATTAAGGTTGTCATTTTAAGTCATAATAATAATTATATTACCATGTAACATAATACTCTTCAGTATTCAAAAAATGATTTTACATTGCACTTGAGTAACTTTGGTAGCATAGTTCTAAATTGCTTTCCAGAATGGCAGAACCCTTTCATAGCTCCACTAACAGTGTCAATGAGCCAACATTTGTCATTTCCCATTTTTGTCAACTTCTCTAATCTTATGAGTATGAGTTAGATTTTCAGATTTATTTTAATTTGAATTTCCCTTTTTTATTTGGAGCATTTTTTCAAATGGTTTTAGATACCCTTTGACCCAACAACTCCACTACTTGACCTATATTTCAAAGACATTAAAGAAAAAAGAAAAGGATCTATATGTACAGAAATATTCATAGCAATTCTTTTAATGGTAGCAAGGAATTGGAAACTAAGAGGGTACCTATCAATTGTGAAATGTTTGAATAAATTATATCTATTGATTTTAGCCACTCTTAGAAATAGCTTCCTCCTATGTAAAATGAGGATAACAATTCCTACTCTACTTGTGTCATAAGGATATTCTAAAAATAGCATAAGGTCAGAAATATGAATGCTCTTTTTAAAAAAAAAATAATTTTTTTATTTCCCCCAATTACATGTAAAAATAATTTTAACATTCTTTTTGTTAAATTCTAAATTCCAAATTCTCTCCTTCACCCTTCTCCCAGCCAAAGTGAGAAGGCAAGCAATTTCACATAGGTTATGCATGTCTAGTAATACAAAAAAACATATTTCCCTACAATACAGACAACTTCCTCACAAAAAAAAGTGAAGAAAAAAAATACTTCAATCTGCATTCAAACTCTTAACAGTTCTTTCTCTGGAGATGGATAGTATTTTTCATCATAAGTCCTTCACAATTGATTTGGATCATTATATTGCTGAAAGTAGCTAAGTTATTCACAGTTGATCATCAGACATTGCTGTTACACATAATGTTCTCCTGGTTTTTTCATTGTATCAGTTCATGTAAGTCGTTCCAGTTTTTCCTGTTAGCATTCTGCTATAAATGCTCTTTGATAAAAACAAAGATGTTATAGTAAAACAGAATCATGGATAGACGGATGACAAATAGATGAATGTGGGGGTGTCAAGAAGTAAACCAGAGAGAAAAAAAAATATTGGTGAACTGCAAGCATCCTTTGATACATCTGCTAATTTTTTTTCTTTTCAGGGCTTAAGAACTGGATCATTCTTTTACCCAGGCGGTAACGTCAGCTACCAAGGTGAATTTGTCACTGTGAGCAGGAAGGAAGGAATATTTCACAATTACAATGATGAGAAAGAATGGAGGCAAAACATTGACACAGTGATGAAGTGGTTCACAGAAGATGGCCTGGACTTGGTCACCCTCTACTTTGGAGAACCAGATTCCACAGGTCACAAGTATGGTCCTGAGTCTCAAGAGAGAAAAGACATGGTATTACAGGTGGACCGAACTGTAGGTTACCTCCGGGAAAAGATTGAAATGTATAACCTCAAGAATAACCTCAACTTGATAATTACATCTGACCATGGTATGACCACTGTTCTAAAGAATGCCAGTGATTTGGTTGAATTTCACAAGTTTCCCAACTTTACCTTCAAGGATATTGAGTTTGAACTCCTAGACTATGGACCTAATGGAATGCTACTTCCCAAAAAAGAGAACCTGGAGAAGGTGTATGAGATCCTTAAGAATGCACATCCCAAACTCCATGTCTACAAGAAGGAGTCTTTCCCTAAGCACTTTCACTATGCCAATAATGATAGAATTGTTCCACTGGTCATGTATAGTGACATGGGATATGTCATTCATGGGGTAAGGTGCCTGATGGGGGAGTGAGGGAGGGAACTGGAAGGGAATAAGCATTCATTTAGTACCTAGGATGCCCCAGGTACTATGTCTATTATCTCATTTGAGAGGAAGTGTTCACTAAACATTCATTTATCTACATAGGTGGTGTTTGGGAGTGTACCAAATTAATTTGGTTGTGGAATAGTTCTAGAAATGAAATATATTGACAGCATCCAAAAGCAATAATTTAGGAGGGCCTGAGATAAATACAAGAAAGAGGGTGTCAGGAAATTTTGGGGTAAAATAGAGGCATCAAAGATACAGAAAATAGAGTATATGTGTGTCATACATGATTCAGGAAAAAAGGTTCACGAAAGATACAGGATAGGGAAATTCATGATGCATGTGTATAAGACCCAAGTAGTAAACGTTGATGGTAAAGAATATGTGTCAGACACAGAAAAAGAGAAAGTTTTATGGAGGAGCAGACACAAGATAAGAGGAATGATGGCAAAGGCTGCGACTATGGGAAACTATTACATACAGCCCAGAGTGGTAGATATTTAGATAGTGTTGAGAGATACCGTGGGAGAGGAGGTTAAGCAAACAGAGTAGGAAAGGCAATTGTAGAAGACACAGTATGGAAAAGACTTGAGGAATAGAAGAGAAATATCAAATTTACAGCATTAGGAAAGCGATGGGAAAGAAGAAAAGATGTGAAGATAATCATGTGTGAGTGTATGTTGGCGTATTGTGTGATATGACAATGGGTGACCCATATAAACATAGTAGGACAGAAGGATCATAGGATCATAGATTTACACTCAAAGGAATTAGCCATTTGATCTACCCTCTTCAACTTACAGATGAGGAAATTAAGACCCAGAGAGATTTGTTCACTTGCCTAAAGTTGTCCATAAGTAGACAAGATTTCAAACCTAGGTCCTTGACTTCAAACCTAACACTTTCCACTGTGCAGAAAGAAAATGCCTCTTGATCTGAGCTCTTCAGATGAAGTCCACTTTTCCTACTTCTTCCATTAAGGAACTTGATTTCCTTGGTGCAAAGAGCTCCATAAACCAAAAAGCATTTTCTCTCTGGGTGCAATCTAGAGTCAAAGTTGCCTAGAACATTGAGAGGTCAAGCAAGTTGCCCAGTTATAGAACCAGTATACACTAGAATCAGGAATATGGATGAATTAAAGTTTGAAATGACTCCTCTCATGCCTTTTTTCACTTTTGCCAGTTTTTCCTAGCATTTACATTTCCTCACACACATCCCATCATAGCAAATGGAAGACCAAAGTTCTGGAGCCCAAATTTTGGAAAGCCTGTCACTCAGTGGGTGATCTTTTTCGATTCTCAAGTATCACCACAGACTTTTCACTACTCTTACACAATACACAGTTTGCACAAAATAGCAGCCACTATATCAGGACTCTGTGTGTGTATGAGTGTGTGTGTGTGTGTCTGTGTGTCTGTGTGTTTTGAGAATGGAACATGGTAAAGAAGAATTGTGGCTGACTGAGAGGAGAAAAACTAGAATAGATGAACCAGGAGCCAAGAACAGAGCAGAAGTGACTAAAACAAGAAAGGGAACATTAGGGAATTGGAGAAGCTGGTATGTAGAAGAGAAAGAGCACAGGATTTGAAAAGAGGACATGGGTTCAAGTCCTAGTTCTCTAATTTACTACCTATATGAGCTATGTTAAACAAGTCACTTCCCCATTGGGGGCCTCTATACTCTCCATAAAATGAAGGAATTAAACTAAATTACCTCTAAGGGCCCTTTCAGCTCAATATCTTATTTTAAAAATACAATTTCTGGATTGGTGGCTCTCCTCATTTATTTAGATTTATAAGTCATGAGGATGAATATTCATAGAATGTCTGTCTCTAGGACCAAGAATTTTTTCTTTAAAAAAATCTGAGTCTTAAAATCTTCTTGTTCTCTCCCATTTTTGTGTGCTTGATTACAATGGAGAAGGGTTAGATGCAGGCAAGAGGCTAGAAGATACTGGAAGAAGAAGCAGCTTTCTTCCTACCCCAGCAATATCAGCAATGGATACAATTTTGTTTTTTCTTTTTTTTTAATTTTGTTTTTTCACAGAGAATTAATGTCCAATTTAACAATGGAGAGCATGGTTTTGACAATGGAGACATGGACATGAAGACCATCTTCCGAGCTGTGGGTCCTGACTTTAAGAGAGGCCTAGAAGTAGAACCCTTTGAGAGTGTCCATGTATATGAGCTTCTTTGTAAACTGCTGGACATCACACCAGAAGCCAACGATGGGAACCTAAATATCACTTTGCCCATGCTATATTCAGGTGCCAGAGGAGATTCAGACCTGAGTTGTTCTTTATCATACAAGTCTAGCTTGCTCCTTCCTTCCTTCCTTCCTTTCTTCCTTTCTTCCTTCTCTCTCTCTCTCTCTCTTACTCTTTCTCTCTCTGTCTGACAGTTCTCTATCTCTATCTCTCTGTCTCTCTGCCTGCCTGTCTCCTCTGTCTGTCTATCTCTGCCTCTTTGTCTCTATCTCTTTCTGTCTCTGTCTCTCTGTCTGTCTCTGCCTCTTTGTCTGTCTCTCTCTCTTTCTGTCTCTGTCTATCTTTGTCTCTCTGTCTCTCTCTGCCTTTTTGTCTCTCTCTGTCTCCCTCTGACTCTCTGTATGTCTGTCTGTCTGTCTCTCTCTCTGTGTCTCTTTCTCTTTCTGTCTTTCTTATCTCTGTCTTTGTCTCTCTCCCCCTCTAGTCTCATTTCAAGTAAGTCTGTGCACAGGTATGAAGGATGACATTATTTACACACACACACACACACACACACCCCTTACCATTCTAAGGAACATATGTGGTGACTAAAGATGTATTGGGGTATCTTAGGGGTAAGGTAAATTCCTGTTGAAACAGTGACATCTAGTGGAGTCAAAAGGCATCATAGTTTACCTAGGAGGCACATTCCCATTTCTCCCTTCACTTTACAAAGAACACTACAAAATCTTGGAAAACATAGGTCACCAGTTCCACAACACAAACCATCACATGTGCAAAAGTATTGTCCATCACCATTCTCTCACTTATTATCTTCTCTCTCAGCTCTCTGAGGGAGATCATATAGCACTTAAAGCTTACAAATCATTTTACAAATATTATTTTATCCTCCCAACAACCCTGGTTAAGTAGGTGCTATTATTACCCCTCCACACTTAAAGGGAAGTAAGGCAAATAGTAGTTAAATAGCTTGTCCAAAGTCACACAGCTAATAATTAATTGAGACTGGATTTAAACTCAGGTCTTCCTGATTCCTGAGAGTCACTAAGTAGTATAGTGGATAGAACACTGGGTAGTGAATCAGGAAGACTCATCTTCATGATTCCAAATCTGACTTCAGATACTTATTAACTTTGTAAAGCTGGGCAACTTTACCTTGCTCAGCCTTCTCATCTGTAAAATCAGCTGAAGAAAAAAAATGGCAAATCACTCCAGTATTTCTGCCCAAAAAACCCAAATGGGAATCCAAAGAGTCAGGCACAACTGAAACGGCTCAACAACTTCCTGACTTCAGCTCCAGTACTCTATTCCCTAACTGCCAAACAATAACAAAACAACAGCAATTAAAATAACAACTTATGCTTCCTAGAATCATCAGATGTTTGAGCTGAATGTCATAGTGAGATTTCAAAGGATACCAAGGTTAAGTAGATTGCCTAAATTCACAGTACAAACCCTTGTCTTTTTTCCATTTAGATAACCTAGATGAAGCTCCTGTAATTCACCCAATCCTAAAGTCAGACTCCTCCAAAGAGCTTTTTAGGACCTACATGATTTTTTCACCTGAAAAAGTGTAAAGAAAAACCAGGAATCACCAGCCTTGAAGTCAGGAGGACCTGAGTTCAAATCTGGTCTCAGACACTTAACATCCCCTAGGTGTGTCACCCTGGGCAAGTCACTTAAGCTCAATTGCCTCAGCAAAACGAAAAAGAAAAGAAAAGAAAAGAAAAACCAGGAATGCCCTTGTAACATCCAAAAGTCTGACCTAAAATCACCAAGTTTAGCCACTACTGGTTTGTAGAAACTGTCCCAAGACATTTTTAAGAATTATAGCTAACCATCTTCCAGGAAAAATCTCAAATCCCAGTAATTCCAGGCTATAACACAGTTTCCAAGGGTAGATTCTCTCCCATACAGAGCTCCATCTGTATCCTAGATTGGTTCTATCTTCGTCTTGGCCAAAAACCCTTCTAGTTCGATAGAAGTCTTATTTTTTGGTTTTCTTTAGGTTCTTCCCCCCTGTCATATGGAAAGCTCCGTTTGGGACTCATGATGGCCATGATCTTGTTGAGGACAGTCTTCTAACATCCATCATCATTCAAGGTGAGTATTCAGTGGAAACGGAATAAAGGGGTAGGGACTGTCATTCTTGCTCCCCTGGCTCTCTCTTCTTCTTGAATTCAAGGGAAATCAAGACTAGATGAAAAAGAGAGACTGTCTTTTCCCACTCTAAACCATCCTTCACACAAATGCCAAATTAATCTTCCTAAGGTACAGCTCTGATCCACCACCTTCTTATATGAAAACCTTCAATAACTCCCTGTTGATTCTACAAATTCAAACTCTTCAGCCTGAAGTATTAAGCCCTCCACAATCTGGCTCCAGCCTGCCTGCATTCTAAGACTGATTTCATAGTGTTTCCTTTTGTATTCTTTTATACTCTACCTGCTCCAGCCTACTAACTATTCCTCATACTTAACATTCCCTCTCCTATTTCCCTTTAGGCCTTTGTAGAAAATGGACTCCTCCCATCAACTCTTGGAATGTTCCTTCAAGGTTCAGCTCATGGGCCACCTCCTACAAGACACTCTTCCTGATTACCTCCATTATTAGGCGTCTCTCCCTTGTTAAATTATGATGTATTTATTTTTCTGTGTGTTATGTGGCAATCTACTTGAGAGCAGGGAATGTTTCATTTTTTCTTTTTATTTCAAGTGTCTTTCATAAAGCAATAAAACAAGTGACAATGGTTCAACTGAAAAGAACTCATTCTTATAGAGAAGGCCCTGGAAACCAGAGAAAGGTTCTCTGGCTGTTCCATGAGCTTCCTGCTCTGGGTTCCTCCAAATTCCACATCATCAATCCATTTGACTCTTCATTCCAGGATTATTAATTGTGTAAATCAGAGTTGTTTCAAATGATGTGAGATTGCTTTATACAAAGTCTTTGCCTTCAAGAAGCTTATATTCTTCAATTTTTTTTATTTTGTTAAGAATTTTATTCCTTATCAGACATATTTGGTTTCACAGGGAAATTTGTTTCACCTTATAGGGAAGTGAAAAGGAAAGGGGGAAAAGAAAGGGAAAGACTAATAGAAGGGAAAATAGAAAAATTAAGGGGGAGGGGCTCTAAAGGGTGAAGAACTGTTTGAGGGAGGTGGTCATCAAAAGCAAAATACTGGGGAGGGGAGAAGGGAGAAAGGAGAAAGGAAAGAGAAAAAGATAACTTTGGGTAAATAAGATGGCAGGAAATACAGAATCATTATTTTAACTGTGAATTTGAATGGGATGAACTCTCCCATTAAAATAGAAGGGGATAGCAGACTGGATTAAAAGCCAAAATCCTACAATATGTTGTTTGCAAGAAACACATCTAAAGCATAGTGGAAAAAATGAATTTTATTCCTGAAAAATGGGGGGAAATTAAAGAATTAAAATATCAATAACAAGGACAGCTAGGTGGTGCAGTGGATAGAGCACCTGCCCTGAAGTCAGGAGGACATGAGTTCAAATATGACCTCAGACACTTAATACTTCCTAGATGTGTGACCCTGGGCAAGTCACTTAACCCCAACTGCTTCAGCTAAATATATATATCATGTCTTTTGTGTAGATACGATTTTTCTGGCACAACAATGATAAGTGTGGAAATGTGTATACATATATTCGATCTGTCAAGTATTTTAACATAATTAACATGTAGTGGATATCCTGCCATCTAGGGGAGGGGTGGGGAGTAGGGGGGAAAAATTTGTAACAGAAAGCTATGTAAGAGTTAATGTTGAAGAATTACCCATACATAAAATAAATATACATATGCATATATATAAAAATATCAATAACATTCCTTTGGTTGTTTCTTGAGGATGAGGGAGGAGAGAACAAAAGGACTGATAAAGCAATATAAAACTTTTGAACATAGTGCAAATAGGACTACCCCTTGTCTTGTGAGGAAACACATTCCTAAAATGGGATCATTTAATGATTCTCCTACTATAGCTGACAAAATAAATCACTTATAATGCAGAACACTCTTTTTTTGTCATATGTAGTTTATTTTAAAGAATCATGTACTCAAAAATATATAAGCATACACTATTTACATATGTTTATCTGTATGCATGTTTATATATGTACTATAACATGCAATGTATGTTGTTATAGTTATTAAATCATTTTTTAGTTGTGTCTGACTCTTTGTGAACCTATTTGGGATGTTCTTGGCAAAGAAATTGGAGTGGTTTGCCATTTCTTTTTTTTTTTTAAAGCTTTTTATTTGTAATTTTTCAACATTGACCTTTGCAAAGCCTTCTGTTCCAAATTTTTATCTCCTCCTCACTCTCTCCTCTAGATGGCAGGTAGTCCAATACATATTAAATATATTAAAATATATGATAAATCCAATATATGTATATATATATATATTTATACAGTTATCTTGCTGTACAAGAAAAATCAGATCTACATGAAAAAATCTGAGAAGGAAAACAAAATGCAAGCAAACATCAACAGAAAGCATGATAATGGTATGTTATGGTTCCCACTCAGATCCCACAGGCCTCTCCCTAGGTGTATATCACTGAACAATTGGAACTGGTTTGAAACATTTCATTGTTGAAGAGAACCTTGTCCATCAAAATTGATCACCATATAGTCTTGTTGTTGCCATGTATAATGATCTCCTGGTTCTGCTCATTTCACTTAGCATCAGTTCATACAAGTCTCTCCAGGCCTCTCTGAAATCATCCTGCTGGTTGTTTCTTGCAGAACAATAATATTCCATGACATTTATATACCATATTTTAGTCAATTCTCTATATATTTTAGAAATGAGGCCTTTATAAGAACCTTAAATATAAAAATGATTCCCCAATTTATTGCTTTCCTCCTAATCTTGTCTGCCTTAGTTTTGTTTGTACAAAAACTTTTTAACTTAATGTAATCAAAATTATCTATCTGGTGTTCAACTAAGAGTTCCAGTTCTCCTTTGGACAAAAATTCCTTCCTCTCCACAGAACTGAGAGGTAAACTATCCCATGTTCCTCTAATTTGCTTATAATATCACACTTTATGTCTAAATCATGAACCTATTTAGATTGTATCTTGGTATGTGGTGTTAGGTGTGGGTCAAGCCCTAATTTCTTCCATACTAATTTCCAATTTTCCCAGCAGTTTTTGTCAAATAGTGACAGCTTTTTCCCAAAAGCTGGAGTTTTGGGGTTTGTCAAACACTAGATTGCTATAGTTATTGCCTAGTTTGTCCTGTGATCCTATCCTATGCCACTGATCAACTGCTCTATTTCTCAGCCAGTACCAAATAGTTTTGATGACCACTGCTTTATAATATGGTTTTAGATCTGGTACAGCAAGGCCACCATCATCAGCCTTTTTTTTTTCATTAATTCCCTTGAATTTCTTGACCTTTTGTTCTTCCAGATGAACTTTGCTACTATTTTTTCTAGATCTGTAGAATAATTTCTTGGGAGTTTGATTGGTATGGCATTAAATAAGTAAATTAGTTTGGGTAGTATTGTCATTTTTATTATATTCGCTCGGCCTACCCATGAGCACTTAATGTTTTTCCAATTTATTAGGTCTGACTTTATTTGTGTGGAAAGTGTTTTGTAGTTTAGTTCGTATAATTCCTGACTGTTCCTTGGCAGATAAATTCCCAAATATTTTATACTATCAACAGTTATTTTGAATGGAATTTCTTTTTGTATTTCTTGCTGCTGAACTTTGTTGGTAATATATAAAAAATGCAGAATACTTCATCAAAGGAGTACATACACACACATACACACATAAGCATAATACAAGATAGAAGGAATAATAAAAAAGAGAACACAAAAATTTCAAAGAAAATAAGGAGGAAAAGATCATTTTTAGCTAGAAGGGTATAAGGAAAACTTTTTGAAGTAGCTGAACCTTGAAGGTTCAAGACTTGAAATGTCAAGACTAACTTGAGACAAGTACCTCTTGAGCCAGTTCAAGGGTCAGAAATATGGGGAAAGATGGTCTACAATATTTGCCTAGTGGCCCTTAGGGTAAACTTAGAGGCACTAGGTTCCCCATATATATAAATGAGATTGTCCAAGATTTTAACTTTTTGTTTCTAATGTCCTTGAAAGCTGTCCAGATATCTGAATATCCCCTATTTGAATATAGCATTAGGAAGAGAGAGATATATGTCAAGTATGGCCTATATGTGACTTCCATGAATTTCTTTTTTTTTAATTAAAGCTTTTTATTTGCAAAACATATGCATGGATAATTTTTCAACATTGACCTTTGCAAAGCCTTCTGTTTCAAATTTTTCCCTCCTTCCCCCCACCCTCTCCCCTAAATGGCAGGTAATCTAATACATGTTAATTATGTTAAAATACATGACAAATCAAATATATGTATACATATTTCTACAGTTATCTTGCTGTACAAGAAAAATCAGATCTATAAGAAAAAAAATTTAAGAAGGGAAACATAATGCAAGCAAATATCAATAGAGAGCATGAAAATGTTGTGGTCCACATTCAGATCCCTCTTTCTGGGTATATATGGCTTTCTTCATCAATAAACAATTGGAGCTGGTCTGAAACATTTCATTGTTGAAGAGAGCCATGTCCATCAGAATTGATCATCATATAGTCTTGTTTTTGCCGTGTATAATGATCTCCTGGTTCTGCTCATTTCACTCAGCATCAGTTCATGTAGGTCTTTCCAGGCCTCTCTGAAATCATCCTGCTGGTCGTTTCTTACAGAACAATAATATTCCATAATATTCATATACCATAATTTATTCAGCCACTCTCCAATTGATGGGCATCCATTCAGTTTCCAGTTTCTAGCCACTACAAAAAGGGTTGCCACAAACATTTTTGTTCATGTGGGTCCCTTTCCCTTCTTTAAAATCTCTTTGGGATATAAGCCCAAATTTCTAATAAACTGCTTCAGATTCTTAGTCCAGATAAATTAATCCAAAGCTCAAGTCACTCTCAGGCAAGACCACCCTGTTCTCTTAATATCACCTGCCATGCAATCTAGAATACTGATTAGCTCTAGCACCATCTCCCTCATCCCACTCAGAGAATATTCCAGATACTTTCTATGAGAATTTGACAGACCGAGGAACTTTTAGCAAGAAAGGGAGAAACAATGGCCCTAAGGAAACTCTGCCCAATCATCTAGCAGCATGAAGATTATTGGAGACCTAGCAGCCTCCATATTTCTCCAGGAATGTTATCTCACCCTATTAAGAGAGATCTTCTTGAATTCCTACTTTGTCAAGACACAGTTCTTAAAACCAAAATCAAAAAGAAAATATGTGTGTCTAGAACAAAGCTGAGTGCATTTGGTATGTGTGTACGTGTATTTATGTGTGTTTATCAACACAAAAATGAGGTTTCAGTCTTGACTCTGCTTTTTATTTGCTGTGACCCTAGGTAAGGTACTTTCTCCTCCTCTGGGTATCAAGCTTATCATTCTTTAAATTAGGAAGTTGTACCAGATGAAGCAGTCTCAATTTTTTGAACCATATGGTAATCTGGTACATCCCATCTCAGAATCCCTTCTCCAAATAATGCTTCTAAATGCATAAAATAAAAATATATGAGATGACAAAGAGAACCAATTATATTTAAATACTGTATTCAAAATATTTTTTTAAAACAATATTATAGACATACACACATACTCCACCAGGGTAACAAGCCCTAGATCATATTATCTCTAAGGTTCCTTCAAGCTTTGATTTTCTTTGTCCACGTGCCAATATCACAAATGTAAACACAATGTAGGAGACATATGTACTTTTTTATCTGCTTACATTTGTGAATTCCTGCTCCTGTGTCTCTGTGGAAAATTGTTCCCTGATATAGAGACATGTAGTTGTCACAGAAAATGTATACTGTAGAAAGAGGGCACTATATTTTAATTCATTAAATCGATAGTCATGAATCAAAGTAGGACTTATGAAATCTCTCATTTTGCTATTCCATTTTGCTATTCCAAGGTCAGAAGCCAGGATAACCATTCATGACCAAAGAAAAGGGGGAGAGAATCAGAGAAGATAAAATGGTTAATTTTGATCACATAAAATTAAAAAGGTTTTGCACAAACAAAGCCAATGCACTTGAAACTAAAAAGACCAGAAATGGAGCAATTAACAGGAAAACATTTATAGCGAGTTTCTTTTATAAAGATCTCACTTTTAAAATATATAAGGAATTGATTCAAATTTATAAGAATAATAGTCATCCCTTGACTGGTAAATGGTCAAAAGTTATTCTCAAAGTAAATAATGTTTGCTAATAGTCATGAAAAAAATGTTCCAAGTCACTAATAATTAAAGAAATGCAAACTAAAATGCGATTTTAACTTACATCCATAAAAGTGGCAGATAACAAAAATAGGAAAGTAACAAATGTTAGAAGGCTATGAGAAAATATTATTGGAAGAGGTGTGAAACATTCCAGCCATAACTAAAAAACAATTTGGAACCACAGTATGTCCAAAGAGTCAATGAATTGTACATTCCCTTTTGACCTAGTGCTACTACTATTAGACTTACTGATCATGGAGAACAAAATAAAAGGCAAAGGATTTTTATATGCAAAAATATTTATATAATGTTTTTTATAATGGCAAAAAACTAAAAACTCAGGAGGTACTATTCAGTTGAGGAATGACAGAACAGATTAAAATTCTTAATAGAATATTTTTTTTTGCTTTTTGCTGAGGCAATTGGGGTTAAGTGACTTGCCCAGGGTCACACAGCTAGGGAATGTTAAGTGTCTGAGACCAGATTTGAACTCAGGTCCTCCTGACTTCAGGGCTGGTGCTCTAACCACTGCTCCACCTAGCTGCCCCCAATAGAATATTTCTGTGCCATGAGAAATGAATAAAGGTATGGTTTTAGGGAGAACTGGAAAAATTTGTATTAACTGTTACAGAATGTAATGAAAATGTAAATAACATAAACAACTTTGAAAGACTTAAGAATTCTGAAAAAGATAAAAAATTATCAACAAGAATTCCAGACTATCAATGATAAATCATGGTTACCCACCTACTTTCTGTCAAAGAAATGGTCTCAAAATTCAGAATGAGTTCTTGAGTTTTATTTTTCTATTTTTTTCAGTGAGAAGGGGAGGAGCTGAGAGGAAGAAAAAATAAAATGTTAATTGGTCAAAACAATTAAAGTGACATGAAAAATATTAATAAAAATGTTTTAAAGACACAAATTCATCATCTCAACCGGGTGATAGTGTATATATGATTCACTTTTAAGGTACCCCTTTCATAGTGGCCAAGTGAAGTAGTCCTTGTTATAGGATATGACTGTTTCATGGTTTCCCAGGGGGCAAGTTTGCTACTGCGGCAGCAAAGCCCAGAGCCAATCTTGGATCTCTGACCTCCTCTTAATTCCCCTTGTCCTGTGGAAACCTGAAGCACAGGAGGCATTCATTTCACTTTCCATCAATGGTACCCAGCATTCTCTCTTCTCAAGACACAGAAAATGTATACCTACCAAACATAGTCCTAGAATAAAGCCCTATCCATCCTAGAAATGTAGAAAACATCACATTCCTGTCCTCCTTCCTTCCATGTTCTCATGTCAGTTATGATATGTCACCTAAGAGGTAAGAGATTTAGGGAGAAAGACCCTACAAATTCCCATCTTTTAAACTTAGGATCACATTTTTTTATTAAAGCTTTTTATTTTCGAACTATATGCATGGATAATTTTTCAATATTGACCCTTGCAAAACACTGTGTTCCAAATTTTCCCCTCCTTCCTCCCACCTCCTCCCCTCAATGTCAAGTAATCCAATATATGTTCAACATGTTAAAATATATGTTAAATTCAATATATGTATATGTATTTATAAAATTATCATGCTGCACAAGAAAAATCAGATCAAAAAGGAAAAAATAAGAAAGAAAATAAAATGCAAGCAAACAACAACAATAAGAGTGAAAATACTATGTTGTGATCCAAACTCGGTTAACATAGTCCTCTCTTTGGATGTAGATGGTTCTCTTCATCACAAGATCATTGGAACTGGCCTCAATCATCTCACTGTTGGAAAGAGGCACATCCATCAGAATTAGTCATTGTATAATCTTCTTGTTGCGGAGTGTAAAGATCTCCTGGTTCTGCTCATTTCACTTAACATCAGTTCATGTATAAATTTAGGATTCTTAACAATTTTTTGTGCCTCTGGAATTCTGGGGAAACTTATGGACCCCTTTTCAGAATTTCTTTAAATAGATCAAATTAAATATATGGGATTATAAACCAATTATACTGAAATACAGATGTCAAGATGGTTTACATTATATAGATCCCAGTTTACTTAATAGTGGCAGAGGTAGCAAAAATGTGTATCTAAATCACAATAAACAATCCTGTACCACAAATTATAATACCAAATAATTTGTTAATTTAGATACTTTTTATTCTATGTAAATTGCTACAACAGGTTAATGTTTCAGAAGCAAATAAATTAAGTGTCTATGGAATAAAATCTGTTTACCCAACTGTAAATGCTTATATCTGGTTCCAAAAATCACAATAGATGCAGAACAAGGAGAATTATCTGATGCATGAAATATCTTTGTGTGAAAAGCTTTGATTCTCATTGTAGGAGATGTGCCCATACAAGTCAGTGAGAGCAAAAAGACATAACCAGATCCCACCTGTGACACTTACTAGTTTTGTGACCATGGGCAAGTCTCAGTCTTAGCTAATTCAATTATATAATGGGCATAATAATACCTATAATACCTATCTTACAATGTTATTGTGAGTTTCAAATTAGACCATCTGTAAAGAACTTTATAAATTATAAAGCACTATATAACTATTATTCATTATCACCTAAAGGTCATTTAACCTTTTGGGACTTCTCTAGTTTCTTCAACTGTAAAATGAAGAGACTTCTAAGGTCTCTTTCAGTTCTAAACAACAACAACAATATAATATAATATAATATAATAT